>JAOPUH010000104.1:12723841-12733917 GCA_027123175.1 Urophycis cirrata | reverse complement strand
AGGAGAGAGAGAGAGAGAAGGAGAGAGGAGAGAGAGAGAGAGAGAAGGAGAGAGAAGGAGAGAGAGAGAGAGAGAAGGAGAGAGAAGGAGAGAGAGAGAGAGAGAGAGAAAGAGAGAGAGAGAGAGAGAGAGAGAGAGAGAGGGAGAGTGAAGGAGAGAGATGGAGGGGGGGAGAGAGAAAGAGAGAGAGAGGGTGCAAGTTGTTGTTGTAATGTCTTTTGGCATAACTTTCAAAGATTTCAAATGTTTGTCCTGCTGACCCAATGTGCTATGGTACAAAGTGTGTGGGTTATTAGTTTACCAAAGTCCATCACCAATAAAAAAAAAAAAACCATCAATAAAACAAATTTCAAAAGTCTGAGGTTGTAAGATTGATGATTCTACACTTCACCAATGGGCTCAACAACTCAACTTCTGTGTGTCTGAATCCAACATGCATACACTAGGCAACAACAGTGTCACAAACAGTGTCGCAAACATCTTTCAATCCATACTCCTGTGCAGCCTATGCAATGCATCATGAATGCATCATGACACCGATGTACACTAGAAGGTGACTTATTACCCAACCATACAACCTAATCTGGATAATAGTTAGCAAAATAAAAGTCTGACCTTCCTTTGAAACAGAAGCTAATAAGCCCACATACAAACTTTCAAAAGTAGAGGCTTTTACTGTTTATCAGAATCGATCACATTCAATGTCGCGCCTTTGAGTTGATCGACATGTGATTGCAGCGGTAACCTCTAAGCATGTTGCTAGGTCGCGTTGAGGTCGCAGAGCCCTGGTTGTGTTGCATACGTGCTGCAGTAGCATGTATATATACTGTATATATACGTACCTATGACCTCCAGGTACTGTGAAACTACTGAACTGGGATCAGGTCCTAGGAAAACATAGAAATCAAGGATTCCACCAATGGTGCGCCAGGTGAGAGCGGGGGCGGGCTGGAGGGCCACGTCTGACAACACAGTCGCAAGAAGAACAAAAAGTTGATTTAGTTTTTGTGGGTGATTTCATGTCACATACACACGAGGTGGTGGTAACTGCAAGCTGACGTAGGCCTTACAAGCTTTATTACTGTGAAAGACGAAGTCAACAGCTTATTGAAACAGGGAGGGTAACTGTGACGTTATCTCATACCTATGCACTAGAGCAGGTGTCGCTCGTGAGCTACCAGTAGCTCGCCACCCCATTCCAGGTAGCTCGCCAAAGGTTTAATTATATCCAATCAAATTCATAGATGTCCCGCTCCCTTCTTACACACAATGATTATTTTCCAATTAGTTGTCAATCAAACGGTTGTGCTGCTTAAAACATACTTTTTCTATGAAGAGTGGGAAACAGTTGTTTTGTTTCATGAACGTAACGTGATGTTTCAATGCAAAATGTGAGTTGTGGACATTTTGTAAATGTTCAGGCAAAACAAGCTTATTCCGTTTCTTTAGGTGTAAGTAAGCTATGAGAATAAATGTTAGAAAACATGAGTCGCTCTCGGCCATTTTGATTTAGCAAAAGTAGCTCTCAGAGGAAAAAAGGTTGGAGACCCCTGCACTAGAGTCTACAGCACTGCTGTGCAAACTAAATCTGTTAGGAAGTCAAGTTTAATCTTTTCAACTTCTGCATTTATCAGGTGATTCATCTTGTTCGACTTCACGTCGTGCATGAGCCGTTTGTCATGACGGACATTCAAGAGAGTCTGATACACAAAGCGACTGTACACAGAGCATGCCGTCTTCACAAAGAGCATCATCACCCATGGCATTGCTGTTCAGGAGGAAGAACCCGTGAGCGTCTCCTCCGTGCTCCATGACCAGGTAGAAGGGATGTGCTCCGTACAGATTTGTCATTTCCTTTAAGGGGATGAAAAACAAAGCAACCATGGGGTGAAGAGTTGGAAACACTGAGATTCAGCTCCAGAGTACATTATTCATCAAGGGAAAATTAAGGATGCATTTTCCCTTATTTGTTGTGTCTACCCAGTGTCTTCAACTTGTTTCCTCAAGTTCTGCAAATTATCCATCAGCACCCTGACAGCAATGTACTTATATAGTCGTCAACAAAATACATATGAAATGAGCAATGGCCCTTCTAGGACTGATCTGCAATAGCATCTAAGCACTTACACATATTTACAATGAAACACACACCTCGTTATCCCCCAAGGGGGATATCTACATCTCGGGAAGCAATTCAATCATGTATATATTTTTGGCATTACATGACGTGACATGCATGCGTGCGTGTGTGCGTGCGTGCGTGCGTGTGCTTGGTCGTTACCATAGGGGGCACATCTCTGGCCCACATGGTCAGGGTGGTCCAGTGGACGTCATGCAGGAAGGTGGAGCGGTGCTCCCCGAGGCCATAGATGAAGGGGCTGGGGAGGGAGCTGGAGAACTGGAGGAACTGATCCGCGTAGAAGAGGGGAGCCACAGTCGTGTTGAGACTGGGCAAAAAAAAAGAAAAAGTTATTCATTTTACAATACACAACCCACACTTGGATCACTCCAGCGTTAAGATGAACCCCCAAATGCACGCGGCTGCCCAGTGAAGCAGCGACATCATACTCACAGCACTGTTCCCGTAGAAAGCCGCTTCACAATGAGCCCAAAGGGCTCTTTGGAAAGCTCCACAGAGTAGGCTGGACTCGCCGCCTTCTTAGTGGCATTTGGGACAGCAATGGGCACCTCGAATCGGGCGTTAGAAGGGTCAGTAATCTGGATATGAATGAAGAACATGTATTAACTAGATTACAACTTTACAGCGATGCGTGTCAATGGAGAGCAAACTGTGGTCAGTGGGCTTAGGGATACCTATAGGTGGGCTGTGGGCATTAGAATTTCAACCCAGAGCTTTTCAGATGAGAGTCAAACACCCTAACCACTTAATTATCCCATTCCGTACTCCCTGGGAGCAAAAAAAAGAAAAAAACTTCTATTGTTATGTTAGAATTTGCAGAGCTCCACGCACCCGAACGCGCAACCTTGTGTCCGTTTCATGTCGGATCTCCAGGTGAAGAGTGAGGATGTCTCCTGGGTAGTAGGTCTTTGTGTCCCTCACCAGCCTGCCCTCTACCCCGAGAGCGGTATCATTCACGGACACCAGTGAGTACGAACCAAACCCCTTGGGGTAGAAACACCAGGGGATGCCATTTCTGTCTGAAGGCGAAGAAGAAGAGGAGGAGGAGGAGGAGGAGGATGGCAACGAAGCTGGAATAAAGCAGCAGCTCCTGGCCTCACACATCTCTTTCGTCACCACCACCCCTCTCTCTGGATAACAGTCAAACCTCCAGGATTCAGGGGTTACTCCACACGCCTGCTCCTTTCTTCCTTGGCCGTCGGTCCTATTAGCCGGGAGGTGTGGCGGGGGCTTGAGTGGTGGAATGCGTAGCCAGAACATCGAATAAAGGAACCAGGCGGCAAACATCAGGAGCAGTATGGAGCCCAGCGCGAGCAGACAGGTGGTGACCGAACATGCCGGCTTCGTCGGAATCAGGGGGCGCTCACACTCGTCAGGGTCCCTCACCTTTAGACACGATCAAAGCAAAACACGTCAAAATAAGCTACGTATGTTGGAAGCAAAGCTAGGCTAGGCTAATTGTCCATTTGGAAAAGGAGAAGTAGCTTTGATTTGTAATTCATCCGATCAATAGTAAAATCTTATCTTATTGTCAACTCACCGCTTCGTTTTCTTGGGTGGTTGCGGATTCCCCCCCAAGAGCTGCATTAGAAAACTGCACATTTTCAGGGTCCAGGCGCTTGTATGATACCATTATAAGAAGCTTCGAAGGGTTTGCTTTAGTTGGAGTCTAGTTGGAGTTCCATTTGGAGTTGCATGAATAAAAGAGGAATAGAAAGTATCAACACAGTGCGAGCTCACACAAAGACCAGATAACGAAAATGCCGTACAAACATTCTGCAATGAAGATGTCGCAGGTGACTTTGTAATAGCCACTCCAGCCTTGTATTACTCTACTCCAGCCTTGAGTTCTGTCTGTCTGTGTCAGTACAAATGGTATGCAGGTGTTAGCTTTGACAGAATTGCTAAGAACTCCCATGGTCCAAAGTGTACTTTTACAATTATATATCTTACTACCTGTCAGATTGGAAAAATCTACCGGACAACTGCTGTATTATGCAACAACAACAAAAAATGTACCGGCCGAGGGCTACCACCATATCTCCACACAGTTGGCAGGTGTTAAACACAGCACCCTGCTCGAATAGAAACAAATAGAGGTTAGCGTCAGTGATACTAGCAATGGCTGTGTTGTTGTTGTTAGCTAACGCTATCAATACGGTTGTGAAGATTACGTAATGAACAATGTCATGGCATTTTTCATATTCAACATGCAGATTAACATTCTGTCAGCTTTACCGTATTTTAGCCTCAAAACTCGAGTTTAGTAGCTGGCCGTGGTGCGGTGCGTTTCACACGCCATCGTGTGTTTACTTTTACGGCGCGTTCCGGGACCCTCGTCATTTCGAGACTTACGACCCATGAACTCTGGTATGTCGACCCAGATTGTCAAGTTTCTCATTAAAGCCACACTACAGCCTAAAATAACGTATTTTAGTTGTTTAAACGTGACGAGTGTTGGTGACATAGTGCTATGGATTGATACCGATCCAGATCTCAAGTTAAGTGAACAAGGTTTTTAAAAAAACGGAGGATAATGTAAATTTGAACTCAAATTTCTGAGCTGATAAATAGCGGATATTGCAGCTGTTTATCGTAACTGTCATGTGGGTTACCAGTGACCTTTTGGGTTACCATGTAACATCAACCAAACGTTCTGGCTATTAAGTATTAAAAATTACATTTGGACACTGTAGAAAATCCAGGGATGTTGTGGGAGTGACATTCAATTGAAAGCGTGAATTCGGAAACATGTAAATTCAAATGTGTTCTGCTTTAACTGACAACTAAATCCCGAAAGAGAAGGCCAACTTTGTTGTTTGACGCTAATATGTCTAAACATCCAAGGTAGAATACATCATAATTCTTCAAGACTCATTACATTTTTAATTCCGATCTTAATTTAAAAAAATGCTGCTGGGGACAAAATTAAATAAAGAGTAATTTTACAACCACAAATAATCATTTAATGAGTCATGTTACAATACAACTAACCAATAAATAGATAAACAAGTTATAACAGTACCTTTACTCTATTTGTAGTAGCGGTTTCAAAGGTTTAAGGGAAATGGTGTCCATTGCCATTTGCTTGCCGAGACTGCTCCTATTGTTGTGAAGCTGTATGCTTAAATTACATACATAGTAGTCGGAGTAGTAGATTAGTCTAGTAGTAGCACATCTTTATCTTCAGGACATTATATTACTTACATTTGCGTATGTTCTGCAGCCTGCTAGAATACAAATATTAATGACTTTGGGGGTAATTGCACAGAATTCACAGAATATTGAATATAACAGACTGCATCTGCATTGAAATGCATTGTCCAAATTGATGGGACATCTCTGAAAACCATTTTTTTTCTTCATATTTTCTATTAGTATCCTACTATTTATAGCCAATATTCAGTAATATAAAGATTCACATTGGTCAGTGGGTAATTATGAACATCTCAGAGGGAATTCGGTCAACTCAAACCAGTGTATGGTGTTGGGCTCAGCCTTTCACAGAAGCTGAGTTGTTAAGAAGCTCCCTTTCAATTTTTTGTCCACAATAAATAATGAATGCACAGCTTTCTGCCTTAGAACATATTTAGTTCATGAGACTTGGTGACTCAACTTGAAATAATGTTCCTTCAGATTATCATTGTTGTGCCAATTTTTATGTGTCAAATACCTTGATAAGGAATTGCTTCATGATTAGCATAATTAATCATTCATATTATTTCACCTGCTAAACTGCTTCGACCGTCAGGGCCTGCCAGAAAATCTGACATATACCTAACTGATTCAATGAGAATCAAGAAAATAAAGCAAATTTGGATCGACACAGGGCATAACATAAAACAAAGTGAAGTACAGTTTGTGAACAGAACACACACAGACACGGAACAGGCACAGATCAGACACAGGCAAACTATAACTTTGCCATATAGTGTTTACAGTGTTTCCCTTCGAGGTGTTTTGACACGGTTCTTTCAGTCAAGTACCTTTAAGCGACGCGGGTCAAAACACGAATGTTTAACACGATGGTGTGAGGGTTTAATGCCTAAAATCTTGGAAACGGTGTGACCTTTCAAACAGCAATAACTGTAGTTCTACTCTTCCTTCCTATAAATGTCCGCACGTCCGCCTCCTCCTCCTCCTCAGTAATGGTGTTCCGTTATGCTCATGTCGAGCGGGGAGGCAGTGTCACTCTGCGAGGAGTCGTCCTCGTTCTTCCCACTGGACGCCGCCTCCTCCTCCTCCTCCTCCTCCTCCTTGGCGCGAGGCTCCCTGTGTTTGCGTCTGTGAAGCCGGAGGCTCTGCGAGCGGCTGAAGCCCCGCCCACACAGGTCGCAGCGGTACGGCCGCTCCCCGGTGTGCAGCCGGAAGTGGTTCTTGAGGCTCGACGCCCGGGTGAAGCTCTTCTCGCACTCGGGACAGTCAAACTTCTCCCCGTAGTGGATTTTCTCGTGCTCCCTCAGGCGGCCCGACTGGTTGAAGCTGCGCTCGCACAGGGTGCAGCGGTAGGGCTTCTCCCCCGTGTGGGTCAGCCGGTGCCGGTTCATGGCCCCCGAGTGAGCGAAGCTCTTCCCGCAGTCGGGGCACGAGAACGGCCTCTCCCCCGTGTGGACCTTCTGGTGCCCCTTGAGCTGCCCCTTCTGGGTGAACTGCTTCCCGCAGAGCGAGCACTGGTACGGCTTCTCCCCCGAGTGGATCCGCATGTGTATCTGCAGCGCCGAGAGCTTGTGACAGTCTCTGCCGCACAGCCCGCAGCAGTACGAGGTTTTGGTTTTGAATGGAAACTGCAGCGGCGATCTGGGACTCGTCTCCTCAACGAAGACCACGTGCCCGGAGTCCTCACCGGTGGAGTCTGGGGAGACAGGGAAATGGGACCAGGTTGAACAAACTGTTCCGTCATTTAAAAGCAGATGTCCATGGTGTATGGACCCTGTGGGAGTGTCCCTGTGGAGTGCCCAGTCAATGTGATATGGCTCTTGGAGGACCTTATGGAAAGCATCAAGAACTCATTGGTCCACTGTGCTTTCCACTCACACTTCCTGTACATGAAGGTGTGTAATCACTGTATACACTTTAAACAACAGAGGAGCAGGGAACACAGTCAACGCAAAATATTAAAAACATATGACATGTACATTACACAATCATTTGGCAGACCTGTAATACAAGGATAGGATGAATTACCCTCTGCGTGGGGTGACGTTAACCAAGTTAAAATACAAACCACAGGTAGCTTGTAATGAATGAATGAATGAATGCTAGAATGGGGACTGGTAGAATGACCCTCAACAAAAATAGAGCCCATCTTGAGTGCTTTCTTTGCTCTACAGAGAATGGCAATGCATTTGTTTGGTTATGTTCAATGTACACTGCACCTTATATATATGTATCTTTTTTATATTTTCTATCTTGCGCTGCAATTTATTTTTATTTATACATTTTGAATACATTTTTTATATTGCATTTTATTCTTTAATTCTTTGTTTTTTTACTGTGTCTAATGCTGCTGCTACACTGTAATTTCCAGCCTGGGATCAATAAAGTATAGCTATCTATCTATCTATCTATCTATCCATCTCCACAAACATGCCGTAGTAGTGTTGTAGTTCTCGTCTTCCCATGACCAACTTTTATTGTTGTCAACTCCAAATCTCAGCCAGCAAAGAAAATTCAATGCAGCCTTCAAATCGAAATCTACAGTGACAAACGACATGTGAAGTTCAATTCGTAATTGTGGTGTTGATCATATTATTATAATATGACTATTATTCCGATGTCAATATAAACCGTCACAAATAGTCAAAGAATATATAACCTTTCAGAATGTTTGTGATCTTGGAGCACAGCTCCCGGTCTCATGGCAGCAGTCTGTGTGCTGTGTTACTGCATCTGAACCATCGAGTCCAACATAACAACAATTCAAAATTTCAATTCAAACACGGCTCAACAGCAGTGATGATGATGGTATCTTCATCTCTTTGTAACGTCAGATGGTGCAAGAGGAGAGATCATCAGTGGCTCTAACTATTTTGGCCATTGTCAACGTGTGTGAGTGTGTGTGTGTGTGTGTGTGTGTGTGTGTGTGTGTGTGTCCCTGTACTTAGTGTGTGTGTGTGTGTGTGTGTGCGACCTTGTACTGGTTTTTTTGGTTAATTGAAAAAAGCATTGAGAGTCATTGTATGATATATCACAGGCTTACTATTGGCTAGTTCCTCTTCGTCCTTTACTGTGATTCGGATTTCTGGGCTGAGCTCTGGGAGTGGACATTCTTCACAGCTGGAGACATCAGGGTCAAGGCCCTTTACTGCTGGGGAAAACCAGAGAAATCAACATGAGCCAATGCAACCACTTTGTCCAGATTGGTAAACAATAATGGGAGTAAATAGTTAATCATGATAATAATAACATAGGAGGCTATTGACTCCCAGCTTAAAGGTTCTGGGTTCAAAACACAGACGTGCAAAACCTGTAACATACTGAACACAATAACAACAGAACCACACAGTAAGTCGCTTTGGATAAAAGGTGATATAAATAGTGAAACGCGTATTAAATACCACACAAGGGTTCCTCGTGCTCTTCTTCTTTCACTATTACATTCACGAGTGGGCTGGAGGCGGAATCCTCCAGCCGGTCCTCAATTACGTCGACCTCACACTGGGACACGACGTCGGACTGAGGCTCTTCGGAAGAGTGGTTTTCGCCCGTCGTACTTTGGCTGTGCAAATCCTGTGGAAACAGCGACGGTTGGTTGGGAGAGGGTTATTGCATCACCTTGGGCCGGTTGTGAATAGGTCTCTGTCCAAGCATTGTTTAAACAGAATGTCTGGGGGGGGGGAATGGAATCACATGTCAACACAGCATTACCTCCGGAGAGCTGGAGTCCAGCAGCTCTGCCTGAGTGGTCAGCGTGGTGATGGCGGTGGCCCTGGTGATACCGGGGCCGGGCAGGCTTTTGGCCTGAGTGCACGAGCGCTTGTGGTTCCTCAGCGTCCCCGCCAGGGAGAAGTGCCTGCCGCAGTGGCTGCAGGCGTAGGGCTTCTCCCCCGTGTGGATGCGGGTGTGCCTCCGCAGCTCCCCCGGCGCGATGAAGGACTTGTCGCACTGGGTGCAGCTGTAGGGCTTCTCCCCCGTGTGGGTGCGCATGTGCGTGGTCAGGGTCCACTGCTGGGCGAACGTCTTGCCGCAGTCCGAGCAGCGGTACGGCGTGATGCCCGTGTGGAGCCGCTCGTGCCGCACCAGCGTGCCGGACAGGGCGAAGCGCTTGTCGCAGTAGGAGCACTGGTACGGCCGCTCGCCGGTGTGCGTGCGCCGGTGGTCGCGGAGCTCCGCCGCGGAGTTGCAGCTCTTCTCGCACTCGGCGCACGGGAACTTCTTCCGGGTGAAGCCCGCCACCACCTCGGAGTGCATGGCGTCCAGGTGCGTCTTCAGGTGCCAGTGGCGGGAGAAGCTCTTGAGGCAGATGGTGCAGTGGTACGGCCGCTCGCCCGTGTGCGTGCGCTTGTGCAGCCGCAGCTCGCCCTGGCTGGCGAACCGCTTCTCGCAGAAGGGGCAGGGGAAGGGCTTCTCCCCCGTGTGCACCCGCTCGTGGATCATCAGCAGGCCCTTCTCGGGGAACCGCTTCTCGCACACGGAGCAGGGGAAGGGCCGCTCGCCCGAGTGGGTCCGCAGGTGGCGCTGCAGCTTGGAGGCGTAGGGGAAGTCCTTTCCGCACACCGAGCAGGTGTGCGTGGCGGTGGCCGAGAACTTACCGTTTTCACAGGGGTCGAACGCGCTCAGCGTACGCGTCTCCTCGTCGATGAAGGCGCCGCCGACCCGCTCTGCTGTGTGAATGACGCAGAGGCTTCAAATTAAAAGACACTCCGCGAACCAACGGCCAGCAAATCAGCCTTATGTTTGTATTTGAATAGCCCTTTTGTTGGTAGGCATGTGATAC
>JAOPUH010000104.1:12712661-12723815 GCA_027123175.1 Urophycis cirrata | reverse complement strand
TATAGATATTCCGATAGTAGTCAAGTAAACATAATGAGGTTGTTTTTTTCCTGTAAAGAAGGAACTGCTTAATTGTGCTTTATCGTTTAGCATTTTGTACAGCCAAAGTTTTGACAGCAGTAAGATGATTAGCACTGAGGTTAAAATGACATCCAGTCATTTGGTTAGCTCTGGAAAGATTAGACTCTGATTATGTCTATCTACATTGCTTCTGAAGACGTTGAATACATGTGTACACTGGTTTAGCATTAAAGGAAATGCCATCCACTTACTTAGCTGTGAATAATCCACCTCTTCCCCATCCGAGTTGATTAGTCCTCCTATTTCATGCGGATCTTCTTCAACCAGTAGCAGGACAGGGCTCAAATCCTCTGGGTTCTCTGAGCCCATCGTTGAAATGGTGAATCACCTTGTACAGCACAGCCAGGGGTGAATAAACAGTCAGCAAGTGAAAGTCAGCATTACTGTCAAAGACAATGTGAAGAAAAGAACAGAACCATCGCAAGACGGAGCAGGTGATGAGTGTGTTTAAATGCACACTGTGTTTATGAGGAACATGGAAACTGGTTTTTAAGCGGTTGATTCAGTGATAAACGAAGATGTGCACATTAACATACCGTACGACTGGATCCATTTCAAATAATTAGGCCTACTTCTTATACACTAGGCCTACATGTGGAAAATAATTCAACTTGTTTTAAAGATGATATTGCAATGGAACTAACTTAAAACTAATTTTAAGTTACACAACACAAAATGGGCTAAGAATAGGCTTGATTGTTTCTGCACCACAACTGCTGAACCGAATCAAAACAGTAAATGGCTAAGAAGGCACATGAGATGTACAAAGCTTAGAACGAATAATGAAAATCAAATACAGTGTTTGACAATGTCAACAATGTCTATCCATTTTGTGTGTATCTGCAAATGTTGCACCTTGTGCAAGATCATTTCATGTTACTCCACCATAACTAAATACAAAGACATATCTGATTAAAGCAATAATGACCACAGACAGTTGTGATTAAAAACAGCTCTTGAAATAAACAACATGTAGATGTAATGTACTCATGTATGCTCTGTCTAGTATTTCTATAATAATATTCTAATATGTATGAATGTATACATATATCCATTCCCCGGAACCAATTGTCATGGTGACAACTTGTAGCTGGGGATATTTCTACACGTGATGTCTGATCATCCAAGAGTGATAGCTGTTTAAGTTTTATTATTATACCCAACAGATGGACTGTAAGAAATCGAAATATACTGTTTAGAGGCGAGATTGGGAGTAGAAACAGTCAGATACCTCCATCTGACATCTGCAATACTGTTGTCTGGTTTGTTAGACAGAGCAGTTAAAGAACAACATAATCACTCATGACTTTAGACCCTGATTATCCTTTTGTCATCGAGAAAATTTAAATGACTAAGCATGCTTGACCACCCTTTGCTATGCCCACCTGTAACATTATTATTATTATTGTTATTTTTATTATATCTTAATGTCTCATTCATGACGTTGACCAGCAGTAACTCCACTGCCTTGTCAAAAAATAGGTTTCATGGGTTCGTATTTTGTGTCGTCAGTACACTGTCACCATTACCACTTCATTGATAAAGGGGACTGGCAATAGAAACGACAACAGCAGAATAACTAAGGATGCTGTTGAATTAATGTGACATAAAAACAAACGCTAAAACTAGCTAACAAGACAAAAGAGCTTTGACCAACCTCAACATCGATATTCCTTGGACGGAAAGTACTCGATTGACATGCGTTCACTCATAAATAATTGGAAATATCGTAGTGTCTTTTCATTTTTATCTGTTATGATTACACCATATATTAGTGTTTTTACAGCTATCCAACATGTTTACTGCAAAGCGTTGAATGGTAGGCAGCATAGCTCTAGCTTAGCATAACATCTTCCGGTTCACCTTCTAAGTAAAAGTCCTGGCATTTCCCTGCTGTTGCGGATATCTCTCGTGTGTACGACGCTTTCATGTATTGTACACAGTAAATTCGGTGTTTGCTTGTAGACTTGCGGGCATGTTCACTTGAGACAATTCCCTTGCCCCTTGTCCCAATATACACCCCCTGCCAAATATACAATGCATTAAACGCGTCTTGTTATAACGGCTTTGAACATCAGCAGAAACCCCTGGAAAAAAAGGTCAGCAAAAACAACATAAAACACATTAAATTAACTAATCGTTTAAAGTAATTCAATCTCTGGTTGTTAATTTAAACGTGTGTGTATGTACTTTTCATTCAGACGAATTAATGATGAACATGAGCGTATATTGCCAAATAGTGATTTATGTTTGCTGTGCCATTTAGCTGTGGGTTCACACAGCAATTCAGTTTGTGCCACATAGTTTAGTTGAACCTTCCAGACAAGTCCAGTTCGATGTTTCATTGTCACTGTTAAGAAAGACACAATTTCTTAATATACTTCTGCTATTCATGTTGCATGACATTTTCAGGTCTTGTGACATCAGTCGTTTAGTATCACCTAATCTTACATATTTATAAGTTCTGCTATTGTTTTGTCACTTACTTATATAATATTGCTATTATTCGCACTTGCACATCGTACATTGTTTACACTTCTTATTTACATGTTTATGCTAGTAACCGTTTAATACCTCGATGATCACTACCTCCATCTGCACTGTTTATGTCACTTTATTAACTACCGCTAATTACCGTCACTTTACATGTTTATGCTACTGTCACTTTAATAACCACTGCCACTTTCATGTTCTTCAATATTGCACCTTATTCTGCATTCCTGCATCGAAACCAGCACCTTTATCGCACATTTGCACTTCTGGTTAGAACGCCAACTGCATTTCGTTGTCCCTGTACTTGTACTCTGCACAATGACAATAAAGTTGAATCTAATCTAATCTATTGTTTTGTTAGAGAATACACAAACACTTTTCCGATTTGGAGGGTCCGCTGGCAAGTTGCTGCCGCGCATCCACCGTGATATGTTGTTAGTTTGACCTGTTTGATCGATTTAATTCACTGCTTAGCCTGTCGGGTCTGGCTCTTTGTAAACGCATAACAGCATCTGTGTGCTCAGCGATACTGTGTTTACGCTCGGCAGCAAGTGCTCACCTGTGCGGGATGGTCGGATCTCCCCTGTGCACGGTGCGGCTGGATATTCTGATCTGGTGTTGATCTGGTGTGCGCACACCAGATCAGAATATCCAGCCGCACCGGACAACCCCAATCAAGCGTGATTGCTTGATTGCGTGACGCTTGATTGAGGTTGTCCGGTGATAACCTGCCTGCTTTCCTGGGATCCAAGACATCCCCGTGGATTATAGCCAACTCGGAGTGAAGCCTTGTGGCTACAACCTATTAGGTTTTCTACTCCTGCGCCTCTGCCAAACTGGATCTGTAGCCCCCACATCATCACCTGGACCATCAACCTGCTGGACTATACTGATCAGAAACATTTGCTCACCATCATGTGGATTGTCAAACTCTTCACCTGGATCGCTGTGTTTCACCGTCACGAGCGCCTCCCTGCGGTTGAAATACTCCGCAACAGAGCTGCTTTGTCTCTGGTCCCACTTCAGGACCCCTCCAGCTCTGCTTGCCCATCGAAACAGTCTCAAACGACCAAGATATGTGCACCGTGGATCTGGTCGGAACTTTCAATACACACAGCCCGACAGCAACACAAACATTCGCACTCTCTGGTCTAATGTGCCCCGCCCCCCTCGCACTGTTAAGTTGACCTCCGTCAATTTAAAACGACGCTGAACATCACGGAACGCTGAACATTTACGCCACTACAAGAGCGCCCTCTCCGCTGCTAAATCCTCCAACTATTCCAACCTCATCAGTACTGGCAAAGGCCAACAATCGAGCCAACAGCCAGCCACCAACTACAGCCTGCTAGAACCCTCCCCCTCAATATCCACTGATCAGTGCACTGCTTTTCTGCAATCCCTTCCCTAAACACAGTACTGAAACAGCCTTGGTTAAAATCACCATCGACCTCCTCCGTGCAGCTGACTCTGGATTACTTACCATCCTCATCCTCCTTGACCTCACTGCTGCCTTCTCCCACCTCACTGCTACCATCTCCCACCCACTACTCCTGGAGCGTCTAGCTGACATTGGGATCACTGGCATGGTACTTGCTTGGTTCTCATCATACCTCACTGACAGACAACAGTATGTCCATCTGAGGAACCAACTGAGGAACCACAAGTCAAGGTGTTGTGCTGTGTCACTGGGTGTCCCTCAGGGGTCAGTACTGGGTCCTCTCCTTTTCATCATTTACCTCCTTCCCCTGGGCTCAATCCTCCGTCACCATGGTGTCCATTTTCACTGCTACGCTGATGATACACAGGTCTACATCTCTACCAAAACCACTACTGCCCTTCCTCCCTCCTCCCTCACCACCTGCCTCCCAAGACATCAGGAGCTGGATGGGCAGGAACTTTCTGAAGCTGCAAGACTGAGGCCCTGATCATTGGCTCCAAAAAACACCCTCTCCAAAGTGCAAACCACCATAGCCACAAACATCATCATCGATGACTTCCCTGTACCTTTCTCCAGCCAAGTCAGGAGCCTCTGTGTCACTCTGGATAACACCCTTTCCTTTGCAACTCACATAAAAAAAACATCACCCAGACAGCGTTTTTCCACTTTTGCAACATTTCCAGACTCCGCCCATCCCTGTCTCAATCTGGCGCTGAAGTCTTGGTCCACGCTTTTGTCACATCGTGGATTGACTACTGCAATGCTTTCTCTCTGGCCTTCCCACCAAACCGCTGAACAGGCTTAAAATCATTTGGAACTCTGCCGCCCGGATCATCACCCGCACCAAATCATCCGATCACTCCCATTCTCATCCAACTACACTGGCTCCCGTTTCAATATCGCATTGACTATAAAAACCTCATGCTCACCTTCAAAGTCCTCCACAGTCCTTCTCGTTCCCTGCGTTCATCTTCTCCCGGTCTGCTGCTCACCCCCACATCACGCCTCAGCACCACGGGTGCTAGAGCTTTCAGCTGCACTGCTCCCAGGCTCTGGAACTCCCTGCCCACACACATTCGACAGTCTGAAACCATAACAGCACTCAGATCCCACCTCAAACCTCACCTGTTCAAACTGGCCTAGTCACTGTAATGTTCAGTATACTGTCCACTTCGGTCATCTTCACAGTATTACTGTTTCATTCTCCCCTCCCACACCTGTCTACATCTATGTCTCATCTTTTTTATTCATGTCATGCCTTTGCCATGACTTGCTGCTTTAACTATTTAACTATATTCTCCTGCACCGTAAGGTGTTCTTGGGTGTCTTGAAAGGTGCCGCCAAATAAAATGTATTATTATCATCACTATTATTATTATTATTATTATTATTACAAGTATTCAAATTAAATGTCACATAGAATGTAATAAAAACTCATATCTGTGAGGTAAACATGACATTAATCTGCTAAACATTTTTTCATTTGCCACCTGAAATAAATCTAAACATCTACATCTAAACATATGACTATGAGTATAAAATAAAGTCTACTTTGTGGTAACGGACAGGAATGGTAGCCTACAGGACAGGGCATTTACTGGTGTACTGTACGTTCTCTGCCGCCCTGCAAAGACTGGGAGGTTGTGATCTGGTGCCATCTACTGTTCCCGATTGTGGGTTACTATTTTGTGATAGAATATGAATTTCTGAATACGTGCCTGGAAAACTGCAAGTGATTGCCGGCTGTTTAAAATGACTAGATATAAAAAATACCACACAAAAACAATATTGACGAAAAAGCTATATATTTCCAAATAAATAAATTCCACCAATAATCATCAATCATTAAGTGTATCATATTGTATTCCATCCAATGAGTTGGTTTATTACCAAAGACGCTTTACTATATGTAATGTTTCCATGTCCTCTGTTCTAAGTTCTAGTCTTCTGTCACTGAAGAGAAGACTCTTATTATGTTTGTAGTTGTCATCGTCACAGGTTTTGTCACATTCACCGCAATAATGTGTTCATAGAGTGAGTGTTCTGGTGAGCGTTCAACCCGGCGCCCGGTTTAGGGAGTCATCCCTCCCTGCGGTTGTGCATCCGCTGGCGTACATATAGCATGCGTGGCAATACCCGCATATACGACTGTACTGTCTGCTTGTTCTCCCCTGCTCTGGTTATTATAGTGCTCCTTCCGGGGGTGCGGCCGCATGAATCCCTTCCCACGTTCAGTACACACACGTGGTCTCTACCCTGGAATTGTTTGTTTGCAGAGCTACCGAACATTTTGCCACATTACGGACAGCGGTGAATGGTCGTTCGCCAGCACGCATGTGGTGGGCTATCAGCTTGGATGTGCAAAGGTCTTCCTGCTGTCTTGGTGATAGAGAGGGCCACCGCAGGTGTTCAGTTATTCCATAACGCTATTCCTATGGAGTGTCTTTGCGATGAGGACAGAGGATTTAGAGGACTGCCCACAGTCAGCACAGTAGATGTACATTGTGAGAGCTACTCCTTGCTATATGGTTGATACCTGAGAGAAAGCATAATTGGTATTAGGATAAACACAGAATGCATTTTACCGATGAAGAGAAAACATATATATGGATATAGCATTTTATTTTGTTATTCAAATATACTGGAAGGAGATTTTGTATAAGTCGGCTATGACTTGCTATGTTTGGGCTTAAATATAGCGATATTACCAATGGCAATATGCTCTTCCTTGTCTATAGGTTTATTATTTACTGTATTGTTTTTCTTTTGAAGTTGTTGTCACCATTCGATCTGTACCTCCAGCCGAATCCGTATTGCGCATGTGCAATGGTTATCACGCATGTGCGCGTGTAGTCCAAACATTACGTGACGTACAGGGTTTACGTCGGGTTTCCTCTCAGTCATGGCGACTGTCAGACGGAACTGTTCTCTTTATGTTGCTGCAACAAGCTAGATTCTCCCCCAAATATGATTAATAGATAACCAGCCAAATGTGTTTCGACAGTTTGACCCTTCACAGAGACTACTTCTGAGGTAATGTACGATTAACTCGGGGCAACCACGATCAAATCCGGAACACGAACGAGCAGTGTTATTTTTGCGCTAACTTGACATTGTTGATAGTGCGATTGAGTCGATTTTAAAATGTGTGTCAAAGGTTGGTAATTGGTGGTGGATCAGACATGTTCCTAACCAACAAACTACTTTGTGAGATATCGTCTTTCTGCTCCATAGATTAGCTGGGCCTGTGAGACGATAATGAATGCAGGTGGACGTTTACGAAATGTAAGATCGACAGTTTGCGATCTCGAGAACGCCGTGAGACCAGCTAATGGATCCGTCGAGGAATATAGCTTGACATTTGTTTGTGATTTGGGTGAAACTAAACTTGGACAAGGTCCACCGGCCGCCATTTGTGTTTGTGACGGGTCAGGGGTTCTGGACGCTGTCAAGCACCTTGTTTGTGACCCATCGTGTTTGAAACGGGGCTACTAACTTGGATCATAGATTTACTTGAGTACTCTTAGACTGTACTGTACTACTGTACTATAGACTGCGAACAGTTGGAGCAAAATACTGAATGTCTTACCTTATTTTCTTCTAATTTTGTATTTGTGTACGATATTTGCATGTTCGAACGAATTGTTTCTGTTGATAAGTATGTTTGCGCAGACACACAAAGTGACTTCGCGGGGTGGGTGTATAAAAGACACAAAACAACACGATAGAAACAAAATACTGAATAAGAAGAATCAAAACAAAATGAATAGTAACAATATGTACAACCTAAGTTATTGAGAACTATAAATTATGAGAAAGGCTACGTCAGATAAGTTGGAGGCAGGTGGCTAGTTTGTATGCCCCACGGAATGAAACTGTTCAGGCGGTGCGACTCAAGCTAGGTTTGGTCTGGTCCTGTGGTACAGGTCCAGGAGAGACCTTAGGTTGTAGCCTCTGACCTTCTCGGCAGAGCAAACGACTGGCTACAGCCTGCCTTTGTCCCTGGCAGCGAACCATATTGTAATAGATGAGTTCAGGATGAACTCAATGATGGCCGTGTAGAACTGGACAATCGTTTGCTAAAAAATCCTCTGCTGGGCCTTTTGATGGTGGAGGTGATCTCTCCCACCCACCGTGAGTCTTGGAAGATATGTGTCACAAGGACTCTGAATCACTCAAAAGTCAGACAGACACAGACAGAAATACTTTCATGATCCCTGAGGGAAATTGCATTCGTTACAATACTCCAGGGAAAAAAGAAGAGACACTCTACGTATAGCAGAGTGTTAGAATATATAATATAAACCTATGTAACAATATACAAAAATATATATAAAAAATATGAAAAATATACATAAATGTACAAACTTACATCTAGGCATATATCATGACACACATAACGAGGGGGTCAGTTTGGGCTGGGCTCCTCCTGATTTCTGCTATGATCATATGATCACAGTTTTCAGAGTGATGAGCTCCAAGTTGTCCTGGCTACACAAGGAGGCCAGTTTATTTGGCTAAATTAACCTACATTATGAAAAAAAGTGTTATCCTGAGCTATCGTTTGTTTATGTCAACAAAACACACGGTTTAAGATTAGCTTCCAAACTAATCAATGACCTCATATCTGTGCCTCATTTGATGTTGCTTTTATTTGGTCCAGTGTTTCATGTTTTTCCCTCTTTGTCTTCCTTTCTCCAGAGCGGAAATGCAGAACTATCTACAGATGGAGACAGACCCATTTGATTACAGCCTCGGAGAGTTGCACGATGGTGCTCCGGACTTCTCTCCTCCCTTTGAGTCGAGCACCACCAGAAGCACAATCTCAGAAAGTGAATTCTCGTGTCACTGTTGCTATGACATCTTGGTGAACCCCACCACCTTGAACTGTGGCCATAACTTCTGCCGCCATTGTCTCGCTCTTTGGTGGGAGTCTTCACACAAGAACGAGTGCCCTGAGTGTCGCGAGAAGTGGCAGGGCTTTCCAAAAGTAAACATACTGCTGAGGTACTATTGTCCGGACTCATCCAGGTTATGTTAACCAAGAAATTGTTTATTAAAGGGAGACTGTCACGCTCAGCGGTTTTCTGATAAAGGGAGAATTCTGCTTTATACGCATGCTGTGACAATCTCAGTCTGGTCAACACCGATTCTGTAAAAAAAATAAAAAAAAAAAGTGCTGAAAAGTTGGACGTTTGCATTCTCCATTGGCTTTGATTTTGAAAAATGTGGTAAATGCTCAAACTTCACGAGAAGAGTTGATGACGCAGGCCGTGATTCTTTCTTCTCAACATGCGTATGAAGCAAGACTTGCAACTTGTATTGGAAAACAACTCAGCCTGACAGCCCCCCTTATTTCGGCTTCACACCCTCTTTTGGGACGGTCAGACGGGCGTCCTCTTGACGGCAGATAACAACACTGACCGTATTTGTCAGCATCTGAGGTTCAATGCTCTCATTCCTGTGAGCGTTGCCCTCTGGCCGACCTGCACCCAAACTGTTTAGTTTGGGTGTCCCAGGTGTCTCATCCAGACAATACCCCTTAAACTCCTCACCAGCTGACACACACTGAAGTCACTGCGTCCTTTGTGTTTTTCATGCCTTGTTTTACTCCCTACTGTGTTGACCTGCTCAACAAATGTGTTATTTGTTTCATGTCCCCTTAGGGATGCAGTGGATAAGTTGTTCTGTACAGCAGTGGAAAAGAGGAGAGCAGAGATCCAGGAAAATCCCAAAATATCCCGGAGTTTACTGGCATTCCAAAGGTTTGATTTGGAAACACTTCTCTCGCCATGGCCGCAATCACTCACCTTTACTTTTTTTGTTTTGTTAATATCACCGAAACCAAATATGAGAACCAGTTTTGGTGATATTAACATAAGGAAAACCGAAACCCTATCACAATGATGTACACCAGTTGTTTCTTGGAGGATGCATGGTACCTTCCCATGATCAAGAGTGTCTTTATTATCCCATGCATGGAGAAGCAGAGTTGTTCTTCTCACTTTGGATGATGGGAAAATGTTGTATGTCCACTCAGGTATGGTGATGCACTGGGGAGGCCCAAAGCCACTCAGCATAGAGGAGCAGGCTTCTTCTTCTCTGGAGTACTGACTGCACTCACATGCGTGGCTGTAAGTTGACACACATATTAACCCTTCACCTTTCGCACATTTTCCATGAAATGCTATTTTTCAAATGAAAAATGCTATTGTTCATGATTCAAGTTATGGATCTAATAAGACAGAAAACCTAATGGGATCCCTTTTGCAAACAGTATTTTGTAACAGATGTAGTCCTCAGAGGCTCATTAAAACACCGGAGATAAAAACGTCATGTTGGCGGTTTCACATCATGTGCTTTCTTCTGATTGGGTAACTGGAACCTCCTCCATCAACCTACATAATGTCTGCATAGATTGGTGCATCATTGCCTTAACAGCTCTGATGAGTTGCTTTAGTTTAACTGTTTTACACGTTTCCCACATGGTTGTAATAGTCCTTTAAACACTGGGTGCTACATGCCAAGTGGACAGTTTGGATAGTCCATGTGGCAGCAGGGAGCAACGTCCCTGTATACCTAGCTTCGTGGCAGTTATTTATTTGCATGTGTGTGAAGAACAGTTTGCACAGTGCGGTATGCAAATAGATTACAGCACTGTTTCCCAATGTCATGATCTGACATTTCATTTTAATGTCCAAGAACAACCACAACTGTGAGCACAAGGTGGCCACCCAGGACGCACGCCAAATATGTGTACCAACCACGTGGTATAATACCAAAACATGCCGAAGACGATGAGCAACTGGGATTAAGTTTCAGCTCAAATGATTCGTATCAGTTTCCCAAATGAACGTACACACAGGCCGAGAGCCAGAAAATAAACAGGAAAATTCCTCTTGGCTGGCCAGCTGTGAATCACACACACACTCCTCCCTCACTGGTCTACCAGTCGAAGCTACTGCCCCAAAATGGTTCATTTGGGCCTGCTGGAACATTCCTTGTTATATTTGACATGTTTGATGTTTTTATTTATATTTATATATATATATATATTTGGGTCAGCCGCGGCCTACTGGTTAGGGCTTCGGATTTGTAACCGGAGGGTGGCCGGTTCGAACCCCGACCAGTGCGAACGG
>JAOPUH010000104.1:12444159-12454159 GCA_027123175.1 Urophycis cirrata | reverse complement strand
TTGTTGTTTTGGTTCACACCCTGATCCATTTTTACTTTTGCCTCAGCATTCATCCACTGTTCTGGGCGACCTCAACGTTGTTGGTGATGTTTTACTCTGGTAAGTGCCATGCTAGTGCTGTCTTGTGGCCATCATTTTTCGCCATTGATGACAAACCCTTTTATTTCTGACACCTCGTATGAGAGCTAGTCAATAGCTCCTGTGATTCTGTCTGACTTCTGAGGCTTCTGCAGCACTTTTATCTTTATGTCACACGGAAGCCTTTTGGGTCACATCCTGATTCCTTTCCCTCAGCCTCTAAAAAGTCTTCATGTGCTGTACTGGGAGGGTCCCACGTTTTCTGCAACCCCAGGATGTGATGTGTCCCTCGTAAGTTGTAACGCACATATCTGTTGTACATCACATGTAGCCACTGATGACAAACACTATATTTCTGACACCTCGTATGAGAGCTAGTCAATGGCTCCCGTGATTCTGTCTGACTTCTGAGGCACTTGACCACATCGAGTGTCTTCTGCTCAAAAGCTTTTGTGGCGTTAATCCCATTTTCACTGTTCCCTCAGCGTTCCCATGGATGGCTGCATGAGTTGAACTGGGAGCACTGGGAGTTCTGTTGGCTCCATTTGACTCTGGGATGTTTGACACTGGTAAGCTAATGAGAGGACCATGTGACTACATGTGTCGCCACTGATGACAGAAGAACTTTTATTTTGTGACCTCGTATGAGAGCTGCTAATTAGATTAGGTTCAACTTCATTGTCATTGCGGAGAGTACAAGTACAGAGATGATTAAATGTAGTTGGTGTTCTAACTAGAGGGGAAAAGGAGCAATTAATGTGCAGTATGTGCATTGGTAAAGTGGCAGTAGTAAGTAAAGTGACAAGTAATATGTCAACAGTGGCCCTGTAAAGTAACCACTAATGCAGCCCCTGAGTCTGCAATTTACCTGAGGCTCAATCCCATATTGGTTTCTTCTTAGATTTGAATGCTCTCTCATCCTTTTAGGTTAAACGGCTGCATGGAGGAGACCGCAGGCTGGTCAGTGGACTTGGCATGGCTGCAGGTAAACCATAAGTGTGTGTGTGTGTACCTGTATCAAAGCCACTGATGACAAACTAGTATATTTCTGACACCTCGTATGAGCTGAGCTTTCAGCCAGTGATTCTAACCGTGCTCTGAGGCTTGTCCAGCTTTATATAGACTACTTTGTTTTGAACGTAAGCCTAATGATGTATTAATTTATTCAGGCATGGCCAGCCGATCGGGAACTACAAAGCGACACCTGGTGACCGCAGCACAGAAGAGAAGCAGTGCTTTTGTTTTGAAGTAACTGAGCATCTTGAAGGAGAACCTGCATGTTGGCCTCCCAATGAATGAATGTGTAGAAGGTGCTGTGTGGAAGTAAAGTTTTGGTTTGAAATCCCATTGTGAATGTGTGTGCCTGAATAAATAAACATAAATAAACATACCTCTGAAAGGCTGGAGTTTGGTGTAAAACATTTGTCTGATATGCACTATTCCGATAAAAAAAAACATTTACGTGATGAGCTGGTGCTTTTTTTAAATTTTTTGGTCGAAACTGAGTCCTAATTTAAAAAAAAAAATGGAATTGCGTTGTTGCTCATGTTTGTTAAACTGAAGTTGAACCTGTTAGGTCGCAGCAACAAAAAAAAAAAGCGCCCGAGTTCTGTTGGTTCTGTGGGACATGACCTCATTTGAATTGCTTCCTGCCTCCAAGCCCAATTGATATCCATAGAAACCCACTCAAAAGATTTCCATACAGGTGCGCCAGGGACCGAGCAGCACTCGTTTGACTAACAAACCAGCCCCGGCTCCAGTCGCCGCCCTGCGCCTCCCCCTCCAGTCGCTACAAAAGACGAGCGCAAGGGAGTGCCGACCGCCAGACGACTAGGACCTCCTGCACTGCCCGGCGAGAGTGGAGCTGAGAGCGGAAAAATCCCACGGAAACCCGACTGTACACTCAAGCTCGTTCTAGTCTGCTCACTTGCCAGTGTCCCAGATTTTGTCCTCCATCACTCGGCGGACGGGAAAATCGAGCAGCGCAGAACAGCGGAGTGCTTGCCTACAGGCCTAACGGTAAACGCGCATTCTGAAATGTGTATAGGCTATTTCTAAAATGATGCAGCATATTGTTATGGAAGCCGATGTAGATTTGTATTTATGCCAAGTAAAAATCAATGTGTCGATGTTCTAGATTCAACGCGAACGGGCTATAGGCGGTGTTTATGGGACATCAGTACAACCCGTGAAACGCGACAGGCCCCGTGTTAAAACGTTGTGTGTGTTGAAGGGTGCTGGTAAACATGGTATATACACGCTATTTATGCCCACAATTTCTCTACAGAATGATGGCGAGTACACGACGCACACTCCTAGTAGAACAGTTATGATTCAATGTGGGCCTACGGGGCTTTCACCGCAACAGCTGGAGGCGAGCTTTTAAACGCCACTATAATGTTGGCATCCGAGAGCATGGCCCGCGGATAGACAGCTGTGGACACCTCCGGGTGGGCATCAGCGACCTACTTCGATCCATTAGCCAAATGAGTGGGGCGAGAGACCTCCTCATCGGTCTTGTTATAATAAACTACAAATAACACACGGAGCGGTTCGCCGTCGCACCGAGCGGTGCGAGGCAAGGTGCGAAACTGGTCACGGATCGTCGTCGTGAGCTGAACATCTTCCTCCGGCAGTGGCACAATTTTCCACAACAACAAAAAAAAAACGTTTTAACGAACGACCTTGAATTGTGAAACGGTGTTTTGCAAACAACGTTTGCAAGGAATTCACGGACTATAATACACGTATTCCTAGTGAAGATCAAGTTCTAAATGTAAAACATTCTCATGCAACGCGATTCTGAACTGGGCTATCCAGCCGTCAAAACAACTGGAGTGTGACAAAACTAGACGGTCTCAAACAATGAGACGAAACCGAGTTTATTAAACCGATGAATGAATGTTTTAACGACAGGCGCACCATGGACGAGTTGGACGTACCACAGATGAAGAGGGAGGTCGAGAGTCTTCAGTATCAGCTGGCAATCAACAGAGAAAAGTCCTCGATCACTGTCACAGAGTGAGTGTTCCCCCAAACACACACACACACACACACACCACTGCTTCCATGCTGACGGCCCGTGTGTGTGTGTGTGCATGTGTTTCAGGCTGGTGAAGTGGATCGAGGGTTGTGTGTGTGACGATCCGTTCCTGAACCCAGAGTTGATGCGGGCCAATCCCTGGGTGGAGAAGGGCAAGTGTGTGATCCTCTGAGGACCGCGCTGATGCACGCACATAGAACCACAGATGCACACCTAAAAAGACCCCCACACCACACACACACACACACACACTCCACACACACACTCTCTCTCTCTTTCTCTCACCATGCACTTCCTCATCTCTTACACTGCTATGATTATTCTCCATATTTATTTTGACTCCCACGAATGCTTTTTTAATTTATGCTGAGGACTGGCGGCTGTGTGAGTGCAGAGCAGTGCGTAGCTTTCTAGACGTTTGCGTAGTTATGGACCCACTGAGCGATGTTATCAATCAAGGTTTTTATTGGCTGTTTGTACTGTCAATCAAAATAAACACTGTTTTGAACTGAAAGTGATTTTGGATCATTGGAACACAGCATGTCTTATATTACATTTACACAATGTTTGCAGTAGAACGTGATGGTATACAGGGCCGCGGAACGTTAGAGCAGTAGAACGTCACAGCGGCGTCCAGGGATGTGGAACGTTAGAGCAGTAGAACATGATGACGTACAGGGATGTGGAACGTTAGAGCAGTAGAACATGATGACGTACAGGGATGTGGAACGTCAGAGCAGTAGAACGTCACAGCGGCGTACAGGGATGTGGAACGTTGGAGTAGTAGAACGTCACTGCGGCGTACAGGGATTTGGAACGTCAGCAGTAGAATGTGATGGCGTACAGGGATGTGGAACGTCAGAGCAGTAGAACGTGATGGCATACAGGGATGTGGAACATTAGCGCAGTAGAACCTCACGGCGGCGTACAGGGATGTGGAACGTTAGAGCAGTTCTCTGATGTACACGTTCCTTCGGACGGCGTTGGAGACGCCCTCGTTGAAGCGGAACCAGACATGGCTGTGGCCCACCGCCGTGCCCATGGACTGACCGGCGCCCGGCTCACCTGCATGCAAACACACACACACACACACACACCGCTTCAGGCCTCAGGTTCCCCCACCGGACCCGGGCGGTCACCCAGATCCACCGTGGAACGGGTTCCACCAAATCCCTTTTGTCGGGGGTCTGCCCCTACCAACACCGCTTCCAGGAGCACTAAAATGGCGGCTGGAGTGTGTTTTAGAATTGCATTGAGCGAACGTACAATACTGGAAATGTCTTTTCCCCCCACACCCCCAAAAAACGATCTTCAAAAGGTTTGATAAGTGGATTTGGTAAAAAGGTATCAAACCCCTTGATCAAATAGTGTCAGAAGGTTTTGATGGATAGAGCGCAGGGAATTTAATTCAGTTTGATGATCATCTCATCTCTCAAAACAAAACAAAAAAAAATAGCTTGTTGAAATGTGACGAGTTCTTTCAGATGGGTTTGTCTGAAGACTGGATGTCGGACAATATTTCACACCATCTGATCGCTGATACTGATACTCAACCCGGTTATTTCCTAGCGTCAAGGACTAGGGGTTAGGAACTCAAGGAGGGAAATATGTGTGAAATGTCAAGAGTGAAAACAAGTTTATCTGAACTAAATGGGCTTTCGATGACCGACTGAGAAGCAGAACACAGGGATCCGGCGTCACTCTGTCCCCTGTCTAAAACGTCTCTCAAACAACCAACACAATCTCACAACAAGCCGTCGTAGAAAACTAAAGGGCGACAATAAGTGTGCGTCCTCAGTGAGAGACAGTCATTCAAATGGGATCCCTGTTGGAATGGACATGCAAATCCCAGCCGCACTGCTCGCTGCGTGTAAAACCTACACAAGACAGGCGGGTCTTTTACAAAGAAAAGGCCATGAGTCTGATGAATGACTACATATGAAGACTACCTAGATTCACCAGGCCACATTCGTAGCCCATTGTCAAACAGTAATTAAAAATTGGGAGTACTCCTAATTGGGATTACCGATTCAACAATGAAATTTCAGCATATTGGCTTTTCTCAATAACCGAGTTTGATTGCATTAGAGGGCCCCTCAAGGACTGTACACTTCCTGGTACCATCGTTGCGATGAGGATATGAATGTGAGGCTATTCATGTCATTCTTCTATGTGCAATCAAACTAGTTTGACCCTGTTTGTCTCTACACATGTCCACCAATCAGATGTAACCGGCAGAATAACTGATGCATGATCCAACAGCTGTGTAGGCACGGCTGAAAGTAACAATGAACAAGAAATGGAAGTCTTGATTCCTTATTTTCTAGTTTTGGTTTTAAAAAGGTAATAATCCTGAGTTTACGGCGCAGACCATTTACATCAAGGTGTGTGTGTGTGTGTGTTTGTGTGAGATATACATGTACATACAAATACATGTGTACTGTATGATGTAGAGATATCTATAGCTATCGATACATAGATATATAGTTCTATTAACAGTCAGAAATTCACTAGTACCGTTCTCTGAGGTCAGTTGTCTCTTGGGTTTGGGGGCTACAGTCCGACCAAAGAAATCCACCTCCGGCTGCAAAAAACACACACGCAAGCGCACACGCACACACACACACACACACACACACACACACACACACACACACACACAAGACTTTAATCAGAAACCACACTAAACACTAGGTCAATGGCAGCAAGGTCAATTGGAAGTTATTCAAGGTTTGCCTGTGTGCACAGTCTGCACGCACGCACGCACACATGTCATTAGCCTGGTTTCAGAAAGCTCGGCCATTAGGGAGCAGAGTGGACTAGATTCTCATTACCGGGCTCTCTGGGGCCTGTGAGCCTCCATTACAGAGAAGTGCAGCTGGCAGAAGGCAGCCCGGAACACACCGTGACCGCTGAATACGATGCCGCGATGCTGTGCACCAACGCTGCGATATTCATTTCAGAAAACTAGCAGTGTCGACAGCAGGGCGTGCCGTTTCACAGTGACTTGAGCTCGGACGCGGCAGATGGCAACACGGGTTCGACTTCCCCGCTCGACACTTAAGTGACAATTTTGTGTGTCTCAGTGGTCGCTGATATCGCTCTTCGGCTGAAACACTTCCCCGGTTCGATCAATCTGCTGAAATGCCGTCAAGGGAAAGGGACGCCCCCCCTGCGTTGCTCCTGCTGTTTGAAATGGTGCCAGATAGTGCGAGGCCACGCGCACGCATTGTCGAACGGTTAAACTGTGTAAAATAGGTTTTGTTGTTCTGCAGCGCTCCGTGGCTGGCCAGAGCAGCAGAGTCCCCACGCATTGGGACGCGTTTTTACGATAGTGACAGGAAGGCCCCGACATCAACACCGA
Source organism: Urophycis cirrata (assembly GCA_027123175.1). Lineage (NCBI taxonomy): Eukaryota > Metazoa > Chordata > Actinopteri > Gadiformes > Phycidae > Urophycis > Urophycis cirrata. The sequence continues at coordinate 12,447,674 of JAOPUH010000104.1, read as the reverse complement.
AAGTCAATGCCACGCTTCCGACGGTACGCAGGCTCGTGGTGGGGGGTGTCCACACGCCCAGCCTGAAGGTCAGAACCACGGCGTGCAGTCTGCCTGGAGGCCTCCTTGAGCCTGATGCCCAACCCCCCGCTCTTTGAGACGCTTTAGGTAGAAGTGTGTGAACCGACTTGATATGAATAAAATAGACGTCCTATGGATGCTTTCCACCATAGAGTTTATGAAATGGTCAAAATGTTGCAAATGCAAATTGAGTCACTACATCATGCACCTCCTCCCAGCTCCACAGTGAATCTCATCCGAGCGTGGGACTGGGAGACTGCGTGGGACTGGGACCGCACTGCGCCATCCACATGCCTTATGGATGTGATCAGATGAAATAAATGTATTACTAGCAAATGTCAATCATCTATATTCACACACACACACAAGACTAAATCTCTGAACCGTGATTCACTGTTCTGCCCCTCTCTGACTCCCCCTACTGGTGCAGTTCCGCCCCTACAGCCTCAAGCCACCCCCTGTGAAACGAGTCATTGTATGGACGCGTGGGTCTCACCCTGATCTCCACCATTGTCTGTTGGACAATGTTCTCCAGCCTCTGCTGGTGGTTCTTGATGGAGGGCTTGCGATCACTGGTGCTCTGTGCCTGCTTTTTGGGGGCCTGTATCTGCATCGCCAACACAGGATTACAGTTACAAAACAATGGTGTATAGTTCTGGTATCACTGCTGTGGATGTGATGAACAGCAGCTTTGGTCTGACCGCTGCGGGGTTCCGGAGCATCATGAGATGCTCGGCTCTCCTCATTTTCTCCTGCTCCATCTCTCTGCTGATCGTTTGTTTGGCCTGGTATGTGAGCTGGCGCCTGGGAGGTAGACCTGGAAACTTCACCGCCTCGTCCACACGTCTGTACACGGACACACACGCGCACACACACACACACATGACCACGCACGCACAAGCGCACGCACACACAGGGGAGGAGACAGAGGAACACACTGTCAGTTGAATGTGAATGAAAAATCCCCCTTTGATGATGCCCAGATTTAGATTTTTCCCAAAAAAGAAACGAGTCTGTCTCTTGCTTTATACCATAATCCTCTTACAGCCGATCCTATTTAAAGCCATCCCATTCGGACTAAATGTCCAACATGAATTCTTTTTTTTTTTTTTACTGACCACGACAGTTCATTAACCATCTTTATGAAAAATGGCTAAAAGCAAGCTATTGATCAAGACTTTTTTTCCCAATAAATAGAAAATACACAATCAACCAACCAATCAATCAGATAGATAAAAAAGATAGATAAAAACTGTATTGATCCCCCAGGGATCAGATTCAGATCGATAGATCAAAAGGAAAACTGTTCAGAGCACATAGAGAGTAAGAGAGGGGAAAACCTCCAGCAATACAGAACTCAATCCACTGGATCCCCCGCCATGCCTCCTAACCCCCCACATAGCGCAGTCTGGCCGCCTCCACCAGCCGCCATCCTGCGAGGTCAGGATCAATCCAATTGGCCCGATGACAGAGTCAGTGGGCGTGTCCACACGTGGTCATGGCAACCACGTCGACACTAACGGCCGATCGGTCTCCATTAGTGATAGCTAGCGTGAGAGGGTGGTGTTGTGGCGGGCCAGCGAGGACCGGTAGCTGACCAGGGCCGTGTTCCGATATCCATACTTCATGAGTACACTTAAGACGTAGTACACTAACCGCACTCACTAAGTGTGCAGATTTTCAGATGTTAGTGTTGTTCCAAATGGTGCACTTACCGGAAATGACTATCAGATGCGCGGCCGCGTCATCCGCCAAACACACGTGAATCTGTTACGCCCACTAACGTCTAGCCATGTTCGAACTGAGCACGGCTCAGCCTGGCTCCGCCTCTTCCGCTACGTAGCTAAGATGGCTGCCTTTGAGTACGGAAAGTGTACACCGTTGCACACTCAGTGTACTAACCGTTTTGAGGGCACCATCCGGGTCCTTTCAGTACACTTTTTCATGCCGCGATTATAATCGGAACACCCCAGGTACTCAAACTAAGTATGGTAAGTACGGTGAGTATGGATATCAGAACACGGCCCAGAGCGCAGCAGCAGCAGTAGCAGTGTACTCACGGCTCCAGGACGTAGGTGTACTGTCCCTCCGGGGTGCGGTCCTGCCGGTACGACAGGTTGTAGGCCAGCATGGTGTCGATCAGCTCCTTCAGCTGCTGCTTCTCTCTGGTGCTGAACAGCTGAGGGTTCACCTGGACAGAACACCACACCTCAGACCCCAGAGCCTCGTGTCTCCCAACGCCATCCCGTTCTGAACGGTTCTGAACTTTTACAACTCAGGGCGTTGTAAAGAGTAAAGCAGAGAGTAGTAGTAATAACACGATGAAGGGATTTATAAGGAGTCAAAAGGGTGACCTCTGGTTACTTCACCATTTAGCATTTAACAATGAAATCGTTTTTAGGCTACAGGCTTCTTGCTCGAGGATGCCCGCGGACATTGGGATTCCAACCCACAACCTTACAGTCGGGAATGACAACACCTCCATCGCTCCTCAGGGTCCTGCCTCAGGGTCCCCATCGCCACACCATTTTACGAGTTTCTTCCATCATTCTCAAACTTAATTGCTGGTCTCTGTGCAGCGGACTACGTTAGCGTCTCAATGCAGAAATGTCAGCGGTCAGCGGGCTGGACGTACGGGCCGTAGTTTGGGGCAGATGATGTCCAGCAGGAGGGTGAGGATGTCGGCGGTGAGGCTCAGCTCACTGATCCTGCTCCGGACGCTCGGGGGGGTGTCCGCCAACATGGTGGACAGAGCGTTCCTGTTGCCTTGGAGACGCGTGGTGGCCTGGCGGGGAAAAGACCCAAAGTCATGTGACCTTTGGTGTGCGGACACTCGCCATGTCATTTTGTGGGTGTTGGGTGAGTGTTGGGGGAGAATTAGGGCTGTCAAAATTGCTCAAAAATAACGTTTGAATATTCCCTCTAAAAAAAAACCCCACATATTCAAATATCTATATTTGCGCATTATGTCAATGACGCGCATTACGTCAATAACAGGACAAACTACTACTTTATTTAAGTTTAAACATATTTGGAAACATATTACCTTCACAAAAACAAGTAAATAAACTAATGGCCAAGACCGCAGACCTCGCTCTCGCTCGCTCACCCGCTCTCACTCGGTCTCTTTTTCTCTCTCTCTCACTCCCTGCGCATACTGGTTTAAATAAACAACAGCAATAAACAAATTCTGAGTGCTGATCGAGAGTTTTGTGCAAGCAATTTAAGGTCCCGATTCTTGTCCCAAATATGGCAGACTTCATTCAGTGGTGATGTTATATTTGTTTCATTCAATGATTGAAACAAATATAACATTAATTGAAGTTTTACAGTATATAGAACCGACGTTGCACGCTCCGAGCGAGCTGTGCACACTCGCAAAGCAGAAAGAACGCGCCGCGGCTGTGTTTTTCCACATTCAAATATTAATTTTCACCTTCAAATGTCTGTTTTTA
>JAOPUH010000104.1:12005838-12017964 GCA_027123175.1 Urophycis cirrata | reverse complement strand
GGCAGCCAGCAGCACGTTGTTGGGATGCCAGTCCAGGCTGAGGATGGTGGAGCGGATGGGCTTCTTGATGTGCTTGCTCACCCACCTGTAGGGCACAGAAACAAATCCCAGACACAACACACATTCGTCAGAGTAGGCTCCATCGTTTCAAATGTATGCATGTGTACAATTACAGTTACGGTTCCGAGCCTCACCAGTCGTTCTCAGATTCAAAGTAGCAGACGGAGATGAGCCGCGCACCACTGCCAACTGCAAATTTGTTCTCCAGAGGAGACCACTTCACGAAGGTGGCGGCCCGGTTGATCCTGAGGATGACCAGGGTGGGCTTCCACAGGCCCTCCTTCTGGGTCCACACGTAGGCGTTGCGGTCCGCCCCGCATGTCACGATGCGGTCACTTTTAGGGGCCCAGTCAATACCTACAATGTGGGCAAAACAGTGAGCATGAAGCGCTGTGTTGATAGTGTCCACAAGATGGGTGATTGGTTGTTTCATAAAGTAATGGCGACATGGTATGGTGTACACCTACCTGTAATGTGTCCATTATGCTCCTTAAGCTCATGGGTCTTCACCCATTGGTTGCCACTTTTCTTATAGATGTGAACTTCATGGTTGTTAGGACTGATGGCGATTTCTGCCGAAAAATTGTGTTTCAACAAAAAATAAATGCACTATTCTGACCAATGCATACTTCATCCAAAAAACACAATGGAAAAAAGTAAAAGTGTGTTATTTTAACATTTGGAGTAATGAGGAGTATTACAAAAGATGTGTAACTTACGTGTCCTGTCGTGGTTCCACGCGTGGCAGGTGATGGGTTCCAACAGGAATTGATGTAGGGACATCTCGTCTGGGTGTGGTCTGGAAGTGGAAGTCCAGAAAGACATGGGGATAGTAACCAACCCAAATATGACTTCGGTAGCCTCCTCCAGCCAGCAGCTGAACTGCAGCATAACTTCCAATGTCAGTCATATGAATTGTAGGCCACCCAGTAAATACTTACACATCACGAAAACAAGTTATGGGAATGCTAACAGGCTACACAAGTGATTGCCTCGCCAACAGCATAGCTTGGTTACGTGGGATGTCAGACCAGTGGAAGTGTGTGTTGTAGCTAGAAGCTAAGGGACGTTCACGGTGGCTAGCTAGCAAACCCCGGCCACTCGATATTAGTTTTGTCGGTACAAGCCGATGTAGGGAGGATAAGTGATGGGCGTTTATTTTACACCTGCGGACAACTTACTAAGCAATCGACTGTGTCACACATATCGCTACTGTGAAGAAACATCACGGTGCAAATAGATTTGAATTAACTGAGATAGTACGGCCTACGAAGAAAATGTATAGGAAACATTTTAGCATCTAGAAAACCAATAACCACAGGGCTTTGTCACATATCGCCTAATTCCTTTCGTGGTATGTAATACATCCCGATAGTGCTGCAGTCGGCTATATTACGCTAGCGAACACGCCGATTTACCTTGCTCGTTTGGTCCTCTTAGCTGTACAAGTCAGCCAGCTAAATCGCGTAAGCTAGGTAAGATGGTTTTATGAATGGACTCGAATTCGCGGACTCTGGGCAGTCGACACGAATTCGTCCGGTATTTGCTGAAGGAGATGTCAAGACGGCACGGAGCAGAGGACTAATAGCATTCGTGATAGCCGTGGGTAACTTGGAAGCAAAACCCGCAGATGCCCCTAGCTGTCAGCTAGCTTAGCATCACGCTAGCTGTTACATTCAATTGAATGGTAACCTTGTTCACGTCGTTACGTTCTCCCACACTGGGTCACTGTTATCCGGATGTACAATGGCGCTCCCAGCGACCATAAATGGAAGTGCATACATCGAACTGAGCAGAAAGGAAGGTCTATGTATCAATGAATCAATGAAGACTAGACTCCCTCACGAATGCACGAATATAGACGCTACAATCAATCTCAGTGTTTAATTCAGCAATCCAAAGTAGCTACCCACTGCCTCAGCAATAGATATTGTTACACAATTTCTCTTTTCCATTCCAAAATCCAACCTTTCAACCATAGCCGACCTTTTGTGTTGGTCAACCAGGGCCACTAACATTTAACATTATAAACACACTGTAGTTTTTATGTAGGTACACCATGCTAATTATATCTTTCCATAACGGGTCTTTTTTATAACAGATATAATTAATTAATTAACTGATCCATTGAAATAGAACGCATCTATTTTCAGGCATTTTAATAGGTCTTTGTGTTGAAACCTCAATGGTTTGAACCAATCAGAGGGGAGCCCAATTACTTTGCCTCCAACACACCTGGTTGGTTACAGTGAGGCACTGCTAGGGACATCAACATATACATACCCTTAGCCTACATGCTAATGTTTATGTAATTCACCAGAATGGAATCCTTCTCTAAAACAGATGAACCGCTTCCTACACCTCCACCCTGCTTCATAATAGGTAAGGTTATGAAAAAGAATGATTCTTTGAGGGAAAGAAGTGTGAAATGTGACATTAGCCACGCCATTGTTTTTAGTTGTTTAATAAAGTTGTTTATCTTCAAATCATATCGATGTGTCTTCCAGATGAAAAGGGAGACGATGTAAGATTCTACCATATTAATTCGCCTCTCAGTCCACCACCTCCTCCCCAATTCTCTGTGGATGAAGGTCTCACCAACAAAGGGCAGTTACTTTTTCCAGCTACACACACAGGTGCATCGGTTATCATTTTGTAAATGTAAATTCTTGTTAATGATTGACCTTTGGAGACCCATATATGTTGTTGATGAGACAGCGTCGTTTATTGAAATGTTCCTGCATGAGAATTGATTCAACCCTTTCTAAAAGCGAAATTCTGTTTGTAAATTGTGTGGAATGTAAAATATAATGTTACCGATCAGAGACTAAAAATAACCAATGACAAAAAAAGGGATGAAACAAATTACACTGTAAAACCCTCATGTTCTCTTTGTGACAATTTCATAGCAAAGTTGACTCAAGGTCACTCACAAACATGTTAAGCAGCATTTTGAAAGCCCTCCTTCTCCCCTTCTCCCCAGTCTCCAATCACCCCCCAGCCCCTCTTTTGTCCAGGGTCACCAACCACCAGGAGGACCTGCGACGCTCCCCCGGTCGGACCACCTGCCCCTGGTGTCAGGTCCAGGTCACCACGCACGTCACCTACCACGCTGAGACGCACGCCTGGCTCATGTGTCTCCTATTCATAGTGTGTGGGTGAGAAGGCCTGCTCTCAAATGTTCAATAAATACACATATAATGCATGCAGTAGGTGGTCAACACCCCCCGATGTTTCTCTCTCTCTCTCTCGTAGGATGGTGCTGGGTTGCTGCCTGATTCCCTTTTTTGTCAGACATTTTAAGTCCGTCTACCACACTTGTCCTGGCTGCCACCGGTTGCTGCACGTCCACAAGAAGACCTGCTGCGGCCGATGACCCGTGTCGTCTTCATGCACGCCTGTGGAGGTCATGCACACCTGCAGAAGCCCCCCCCTAGACAGCCGTCTAAAGCCTCACTCGTGTGTTTTCCTTCATTGGTCATATGGGGAGATGTCTACACAACAAGAGCTATATTGGGCGCTATGTCTGTTTGTCATAGAGAAAGAAATGTCAGTGTTGAATATATACTGTATCTTAACCTATTTTTACTGTTTCGAGACTAATATCTAATAAATGCTTTTTTCTTAGTTTTGTTCAGGTCTTTGGTGTCATTAATTTTCCCCTGATGACTTTGAAGAGAGAATTATAACCACAATTAAACAAAAACTATGATATGGAATACCATCGTTTTGTTTGACAGTGTGAAAAACCCCGGTGTCCATGTGTCACATTCACAAGTGCCAGCTCCACGTGCACCATGCTGTCTTGTTATTGACTCATGAGGATTAAAAGCAGGGGTTTATTTTAGCTCTCTGAGCTTCTAGCTGAAGGTAACCTGCTTTGAACGGCTGTTTGACGTCCACCCTCTGAAGGTATTCCCATGCCCCACCCTCTCACTACTGACCAACACATAGTATTGCCCTGCTCATGTGATCCACACCTGCACTTGGATACCTTAAGGTCGGGTCATCCTGAGTAACCGCCAGCCCACTGCCTCACCCTGTATGGCGGATGATGCATGCGAGTGGGCTGCTTTACTCAGAGCTGCAGTTTCCCGTTTGATGCGTGCATCTATTTTTTCCATCCAGTGTTTCAAGTGCAAGGCCGAACTCTTCTCTTACCTCATCCTGTGTGTTGCTAAAATGCCTTTCCTTCCCCCTGCTGTGTCGATGGGACGGCCTCGCTCGGCCTGTGGAGTGGGACTGACCGGAGAGGACGCGCGGGCGAAACGCCTCAGTCTGCCGGACACGGCCTTCAACAAGACCAGGGCCGCGGCGGACGACAAAGGCTGCTCCGTGAGGGAGCGCCTCGCGCTCAACCTGAGGCACCTGGGGAGGAAGAGCCACCCCAAGAGTCATCTTCCCACCGCCAGGGTGGTAGCAGCGCCGGGACTGCACCTCAAAAGCAGGGACCAGTGGTTGCCCCCATCGCAGGACCCCTCAGGAGTCCCCCGCACGCCTTCCAGGGCGGGCCACGAGGCCACGTCTAAGATACCGCTGTACAGCCACATCCGCCACGACGTCGCCTCTATAAAGAGTAACGCACAGGTGAAGAGCGGGGCTGTGCGCCAGGAGGAGGAGGCCACCTTCACACTGACCCTGACACCAGAAGCCGTTGAGCTGCTGAAGAGGAGGAGCGCCGAGCGAAAGCGTCGCTCGGCAGCTAAAAGCACCGCAGCCGGAGCCGGAGCCGGCGCCGCCGTCGCATCTTCGGGGTCTGGAAGCAAGAGGCAAAGCCCCTCGAAGCGGCAAGCGCCGTTACCGCCGCAGCACGCCCCGCCGTGCAGCGGAGCGGCGGTGAGGACCGGCGGTAAGGAGGCCGCTCCGGGGGACATCGGCTCCATAGTGAAGGTTTCTCTTCTGAACGAACGCCACAGGTACGACGACGTGGAGTATGAGGAGGAGGGCGACTGCGGCGTGGATGAGCGTGTGGTGCTGAAGTGCACCGAGTGGCTCCGAGGACTGGAAAATGCGCCGGTCGCCGTGGGAAACGGGTCCAGTAAGGGGGCAGCCATTTTCAAAAGTTTGTGAAAAATGGCGGCCGAATGACACAAAATGAACGAAAGAGTTTTCTGGATGTGAAAATCAACTGTTTTGGGGTTACATGCAGTCTCACTTTTCCATGCTAACTTCAGATGGGTTAACTGGTACAGTTTCAGCGTTATGGGGATACTTGCAAATAAATTAAGTACATGTGGATATATAGTTCTGACAGACTATTTGCGGTTCTGCTGTTAGCGGTGAAGCAAAGGGGTTGACCTCAAGGCTAACCATTGGGCTTAAAATTGTTTATTGGAGTAAAATGAAGACATAGTTAAAGTTCAAGTTAAGTTATGCAAAAACGTTTAACCATTTTAATATTTGTTGGAATTGAACAGACCCTAAGTTTTCTTCCTATAACTACATTTATATTTGGTTGAATTTGTAAAGTCCTGTATTATTTATTTACAATAATATATTTACAACAGTTTCCTCAGTCTTGGCCTACATATGTCACTTTAGACAAAAGTAACAGGTAAATGACAAATGTAAATGTGAAATTGGATACTGCTTCAATTGTTGGCGAAATTAGAATAAAAACATGTTGATCACAAGATATGTTTATTGTTAAGAATGTAATGAAACAACTTCATTTCTTGAACTCGACAAAAGTGTAAATTCCAAATGTGACATGCATTCTTTGCATGGTGAGACCTAAAATAAGGGCTCTCAGTGCTTGGAGCCATTGATCTAATGAGCTTTGTGAAGACTTGTGCGTTGACTGAACGTGAACGCACATGTCCACGTGCACTCTCCAGTGTGCTTAGTAACGGCAGCTTATCTTGGCCTCGGGTGCCACAGCACGTGTGAAAAATAGTGCGAGCAAATATACAAAATAATTTTAAATCACCAAGCACACATGTAATACAGACACTTTGTGAAAAATCTGTACGAGAAGTATTTGTTTCAAATTGTACATGTTTGCGCGTGCGTATCTCAATAAATAATAACACGCATTACTGTTGGCGGTTGACGGACAAGCAGACAGACAGACAGACAGACAGACAGACAGACAAAAAGACAAAACTGCATCATTTCCAGCGTTTGATTCTCCGTAGCTGTATGTAGGCCAGGATCATACAGAACAATGCGATTCCCAGGAGGGCCACCTGGTTCTGCCAGAAGCCCCACGTGGAGTAGTCTATGCCCTGGCCCCCCAGGAACATCTCCCCTGGTATGCTGCAGCGCACAGAGAGGCCAACGTGTTTGTTTTGACTCTGCACTGAGCGGATGCGTGAATGTGGTGTTTTATAGCACTCACGTGTTGTTGATGTCTATGTAGAACAACTGGCCCGTCAACTCGATGATGAACATCGCCTGGTGGAGACGGAAGGTCTTATTATGTTACTCTTCAAGAAACACGCCGAACCAGACCGACTGCCCCATCTTAAAAAGGTGGGGTCGGGAGAACCAGCCAAAGTAAGCTAGACTGTTGATTGGTCGGGCTTATCACAGGCCTGAGACAGATACTAGATTTTCGGCGCTATTGATTGCTGGTCGGTGAGCAAATACGAGACATAAAATGTTCCATATCATACGTTCATTCCGTATTTGAAGATACTGAGCCACTCCAGCCAGGACAGCCAGCTCAGCATACTGTTGAGATTGACCAAAAAACCGCCAAACACCTAGAAGAAGAAAGTCAGAATGGAGGATGGATGCAACTCACTTGGCTCGCAGGCAGTGTTGTTCTGCTCAAGCTGGTGCGTGTGAGTGCACGTCTTTTGTGCTACTCACCATCATGATGACAAAGGGAAGAGCCACCAGCAGGTTGGCCATGGCCAGGGAAGACACAGTGGCCGACACAGCGAAGGCTACACTGACGGCCGCTATGCTTGTCAGCATCATGGTCAGCGTGAAGCACAGGTAACTCAAGAAGGCCGGCTTCAGACCTAGAGCGATGGCCGACGCGTGACATGATACAAACACAAATATGACAGTTGGTCATTGATGGACAAGGGTTGATAATGATAATGGTGTGTGTGTGTGTGTGTGTGTGTGTGCGTGAGGCGTGTGCGTGTGCTTGTGTGTGTGTGTGTGTGTGTGTGTGTGTGTGTTTCGGGGGCAGTGCATTGGTGTGTTAAATACCCATCATGTAATAGGCAATGGCTGAGAAGACGATGTTAGGAAGGATGCGATTCGGGAGGAGATCGGCGAAGATCTTGGACAGGAAGAAGGCCGAGGTACGGTAATATCCATTGGCATTCTCGTGACTGGAAAAAAAACAATTGGATAAACAAGTAAATGTTAGTGTTTACCTACCATGAAAACTAATACATATGTTTAAATATGCATTGTATTTACATGTTAGAGTCTGAAGGGACTGTAATACATACAAAAGCCAAGGGTTGGAAGAATGTGTGCATTAATCAAAGATCAAATGCTTTTTCATACTGTGGCTTCAGCCACATAATTGGCCAGCTAATTTTACAAATGTTTGAGTACCGCTGCTAGAGAAATTCAGCTGCTTTGGCTAATTAGCAAAACCAATTAGAGTTTGTGTATTACTTTGCAGGCTGGCTTCGTTATTTCAATGGTTCATTATGCAGATGTCTGATGTCTAACGACATGTATAACTCAGCTAAACATATTGTTAGACCTTGAATGTGTGTGTGAGCTTGGTGTGTGGAATCATCACGACTGTGGGTTACCCAATGTCCCGCTGATGTAGACACACACACACACACACATACACACACACACACACACACTCACACACACACACTCACAACCACGCATGGACGCACACACACACACACACACACACACACACACACACACACACACACACACACTCACATGAATACTGCTCTCTCTGCAAGAAAGAGTTCCACGGCTGAGAGATTTGAAAACACCACGTTGATGACAAGGAAGAAAAAGGCCCCACTCCTGTAAAATAATAATTGATAATTAATAATAACAATTTTTAATAATATCTTAGTGCCTGGCTGGCTGACACACAGAGGGAACAAAGGACAGACACAGATCACAAAATCCACAAAAATAACCGAATCATTCTATAAGGTGAGCTGTACCAATCCATAGAGGGAGGTGTATTAGTTCTATACCGTGAGGTTTACCTGTTCGGGTCTATAGGGGAGGTGTAGTGTGCACATCAGAATGCATCATAGATCTTTTGTAGGTGCTGCTCCACCATAGCGAGAGTCGTTTTAATGTAAAATCACAGATCCTTGTGCGGCGTGGTGGCCAAGTGGTAAGGCGTCGGTCTCGTAAACCGAAGATCATGGGTTCAAACCCCATTCACGCCTGTCTACATTTCCATTATTTGCACTTCATAAATCACACTTTATTCTGACAAATGCACTTATTGTAAGGCATTTTGGGGGCGGCATAGCTCAGTGGGTAGAGTGGGTCATCCACTGACCAGAGGGTTGGTGGTTCGATCCCCACCTCCAACTGTCCACATGTCAAACCCCACAAAACTCATTGTAAGTCGCTTTGGACAAAAGTGTTAGAGGTGCCAAATGCCCTTCTTCTTCTAAATCAATGTAAGTATACTGTAACCTAGGCTAATAAAACTTGTGTAGCATTTTTCTACCCATAATAACAAATCATTTTGTGACCATTTACTAAACATGACAAAAAAAAACGTTACTAGCAAACATGTTAACTAACATTCCAATGCTACTATGCGCCCAAAATGGCAGCTGTCACTGCGATATGAAGTCACAACGTGCACGCCCATAGGGTGGGGCTTACCTGTTCTGTAGGCCCTCTGGGAGTGTCAGTGGTATCTGGTAATAGATGAGTCCCACCAGCAGAGCGAAGAAAATGGTGAGAGCCATTTGAGCGTAGGAGGTCTGAGGAGTCCTCAGCAAGTTGAGCACTGCCCTGCGACACAGTATACGCATCTGATGCACGCACACACGCACACACATGCACACACACACAAATTAACTCTATATGGCTGCCTTATCAGGCGTGATTGCACACGGTTACATGAGGGTAATAAAAGGTTCCAATGATAGATTGATAGATAAGCGTGGTATGACTTGCCTGAAGCGCACGTCTAATTAGATCTTTGTATATCGACTTTCTTTGGTCGATGTCCATTTGTGCAGAGGTAACATTCCTAAACTTTTTGAAATTCCATTCACTTTTACCTGTTGCATGTGTTTTATAATAAGCACATACATACATGTAGGCTTTGTTTGTTTTTTTTCCCCAGACTTTTTGGATAATAAAATCATAGCAATAATGCACAATATAACAGCCATGTTTTGGCAACAATTAGTCAAATAAATATTATAAAGTAAAAAAAAAAACCTTAAACGCACCCACCCCAGGAGTATCACAGTATTACACGGGCATGAATTTTAGGAACACATCCTTGTCTGAGGCGTGACCGTTGACTGACCTGGTAGGAGAAGGATGTAACATAGTCTATCATCTCCACCTTGGTCTGCATTCCTCCCTCAAAGGTTCTGCAGACCTGGCTCACCTCCTCAGACTCCTGCTGCCACTGCTGTGACTGGCGGAACTGCATTTGCAGTGCATTGTCACCGTCTAGACAGAGACAAGGGGCCGAGAGGTTTTGGGTTTGAACCCCTGTAGGCCTTCTTAAGCAGCACGCAAGATGCCCCTACCCCCTCATTAACGACAAGCAAACAAATAAACACATACGTCACGATAAGAAGAAGCACAACTAACTGGAGCTAGTGGGTCAGTAACACAGAGCACTATAGTCGTGTTTTATGAGGCTTACCTGTAGCAGGTGACTCATGTGTTGATACGGCTTCTCCATTGATGATGTCCAGGAAGAAATCAGCAGGGTTGTTGAAGGCCTTAATCTGGTACCCTGATTACACATGTATGGAAGAGAACAATAAAAAAACATCTACAATAGCCAAGTGCTACAAAATTTGTTTTTATTCGCATCACTGCAAAAGTATAACGTTTTCAGTACAACCTACTTTGTACTAGTACTTTCATAACTTTTAAACGTATAACTTAAATAATATTGCCTCCCATTTAAGCGTTGCATATGACACATTGATGCATTGCCTAACATAACATGTTACTGGGAGTTGTATTAATATTGCCGAATTTTACAGGCAAAAATATGACCCTGTTATCTGGTGACATCTTTACTACAGTATATTGTCGAAGCACACGCACCAAGGAGGCTGAAGTATTCCAAGGCCTTGTTTGCTTTGCCTGCGTACACCACCTCCCCCTTATGCATCAGGGTCAGCTGGTCAAACTGCTCGAAGATGGAGTAGCGCGGCTGGTGTATGGAGAAGATCACCGTCTTCCCGTTCCTGGAGAGTCTGGGCACACATTTCACGGGCCGTGGTTTATCCACTAAGTCAAAAGAAGACCCCCCCCAGGGCTCCTTAACATGCCGCCCTGAACCACTACTCGAAGCAGCCATTCGACTATGTCAGCAGGGCATGAACCAATGCAACACATTTGTCTAGTAAAATTCTGGTGGGTTTAATATGTCTATGTGCTAAATTTAGATTGGATTAGATTCAATTTGAGTCATTCCCAGTATTTTATGGGAACGAAATTTGTTGTGTGCATTTGACCCATCCTATGGTACATAGGAGCAGTGGGCTGCTATGTTCAGCGCCCAGGGAGCAAGTTGGGGTTCAGTGTCTTGCTCAAGGACACTTCAACATGCAGACTGTTTGGAGGCAGGGATCGAGGGGATCGAACCGCCGACCCAACGGTTAGTGGACGACCCGCCCTGTCCATCCGCTCTATCCACTGAGCTACTGCCACCATGTGTGTGTGTGTGTGTGTGTGTGTGTGTGTGTGCATGCATGCTTGCGGGCATTTTGTACTTGTGCAGAAGAGAGATGATACAGTTAGCGGTGTACGCATCCAGGCCAGTGGTCGGTTCATCAAGAAACAGCAGGGAAGGGGAGGTGATGAGCTCCATCCCTATGCTGCACCTCTTCCTTTCCCCCCCGGAGACACCTCGTAGAAAATCCGTCCCGATCTGCACACGCACACACACAAACACCCGCACACACATACACATACACACATATACACACAATTGCGCATGTGCCCACACACACACACACACACACGCTCAAACACACATGCACACATACATATACACACACACATACACATAGGCAAGCATACAGACAATGCATGTGTGCACGCACACACACACACACACACACACACATGCATTGCACACACACACACACACACACACACACACACACACACACACACACACACACACACAAACACACACACACAAACACACACACACACACACGCACACATACAAACAAACAGACAGGTGTGCAAACACGCACACAAACAAAAATACAGGCATGCAAACACATGAACATGGTCATTAGTTTTTGTTTGTTTTCTGTGCTTTGGGTGATACTGACACTACACATTTGTGTGACACTGCACCTTAGTCTTGGCGCACGCTGTCAGGCCCAGCTCCTCCAGGATGGTTTCCACTCTGCTCTGCTTATCTGCAGAGGAGTGGTACTTGGGGTCAAGGCGAAGATTAGCGCTGAACAGCAGGTTCTCTCTCACACTCAGCGTGCCCATGAGGATGTCATCCTGAAGACGGACAACGGGTGGCCAAAAACAGAAAGGGAAACTATGAGAGATCCAAAATTTTATTTAAAACATGTAAACTTTGTCAAAGAGCGGCTAGGCCATGTTGTATTCATGTATTATGTCTAATTTGTCTGTGTGTGTGTGTGTGTGTGTGTGTGTGTGTGTACCTGAACGACATAGGCAGAGGTAAGCCTGAGGTCGTTTGTGACAGGCCTGCCGTCCACAAAGACGTTTCCTCTGCGTAGTCCAGCCGGGTCTTTCCTGCCTGCAATCACGTCAAGAAGTCTGGAAACAACAACGCACAATACATGATGTGTCAATAGCTTGTGTGTGGGCGTGTGTTTGTGTCATGAATGTGTGTGTGTGTGTGTGTGTGTGTGTGTGTGTGTGTGTGTGTGTGTGTGTGTGTGTGTGTGTGTGTGT
>JAOPUH010000104.1:11803649-11816336 GCA_027123175.1 Urophycis cirrata | reverse complement strand
GGCGCTCGGGGAGCAGTGAGGGGTTAGGTGCCTTGCTCAAGGGCACTTCAGCCGTTCGCACTGGTCGGGGTTCGAACAGGCCGCCCTAACCAGTAGGCCGCGGCTGCCCCTGTCGATGCTTATTTATATTTCACATTATTTCATATACTCTTATTTATTGTAACTTGTAGGCATTTGCGTTTACTCTGCTAACTAGCCATGTCAAGAGAATTTATGAATGACCTGCACATACTGCACATCTGATATGAAAACAAAACAAAAAACAAAACACTTTGATGACAACAGAGATCCAAGCCGTGACCTGGGTTTTCAGCCCACATCAGTGCATTGGTCCATTTTACAGCATGCAAGTCAACAGAGGGCAGAACGTCCCAACACTTACTCAAGAACCAGACCATGCTGGTTGGATTGAAGCCCGTTATCCAGTAACATCCTTCCCTGGACGAAGCAGGAGAACTCTACTGCAAGCTCCTTTCTGAAGTCCCGCAGTAGCATTTCTAAGTGCAAAAACAGTGCTGATTTAATTGGTGGAACCAGTGATGTGTGTGTAGATGTTTGTGTTTTTGTTGATGAACGTTTCTACGAGGCATCATTTTATGTTTGGTAATATCGTTATGGTTCAAGACAAGAGAAAAAGCGCAGCAGTTACCGGCCAGCTGCAGTTTACTATCTACGTCTGACAGCGAGAAGTCAAATCCGGGTAAATGTCCCAGCACTGCCGAGCTCCGCAGGCTGCTCCAGATTAAACTCCTCTGGTGGCCGTTACAGTGACATTCTTCTTGGACCCGCCACAAAGAACACTGAGTATTTTGCATTCAGAGGGATAAAATTAACTTCAGTTAAAAGTGTTATTTAAAGTTAGTTAAAGTTAGTTATTCATTGTTAAGATGATGTCACTGTCAACTGTTTGTTTACAAGAAGGGGCGCCGCGTACCAGTGATGCTAGTTTGTCACAAACATAACAGAAACACTGTTCACAGATTAGGTGGTTGTTGTCGATTGGGGCGCTCTTCTCGTATTCTGCACGCCTGAAGCAGGAAGGACAAGGTCGCAGTTAGCATCCTGCAGCTGTGAACGCCTGAAGTGTTTGAAGTGTTTGACGTGAACAGTTTGAGTTTGGGGTGCACTCACGTAAAGGGATATACAGGACAGTCATAGCGTGCGTGAGGCAACACGTCGGCCCGTCTGGAGAAGGTCACCACTAGGTCTTCTTCCAATGCCGAGCAAGATAATGGTCCCTCTGGCACAACTAAAAAGGAAAACAACTATAAACGTACAACAGATTGTGGTTCAATAAGGAAAACGGGTTCGTACCGGACGGACACCACTCACCGTTTTCTTTTCCTTCCACGAAGAGCACAGAGGAGTCGTTGAGAGCGTCCTCACCACCGAAGTCCTCGTCTTCACTGAGGATAATGACCGCGTCATCCATGGTGGTATCTGATCCGTCAAGTAAAAATGATACCAATGAGGAGAATCAGCGTCCACAGCTTTTTCTTAGTCATCACACTTTTGTTTTTGGGACGTGCATCTTGAGACAAAACAGACGTTTTCAGACCAGATTTGTTCGTGACTCGTCACTCACTCTTTGATTTCCGTTGAATACATTCAAACGGCGAATGCTTTTACGAGGATGTCTACCATTTTTAAATACATGTTGCGAAACAATATAAAGCTGTTGTATTGTCAACACCAAAAGTTAGGCCACTTCATCGCCATTAGGTACTACTGTAGGTAGGGCCGTGCTGCCTGCAATGTAACTTTTGTAAAGACAAACCACGAATGGACAGACAGACACAGACAGACAGATAGATAGATAGACATATAGTAGTAATTACTTCCAACAAATGTGGTTTTTAAAGACAAAAATATAAGTTTCGGCAGAATAGCAGGGTATTTTTTGTGAGCAATGAACACGGATAAATTCGTATTGAGTCTTACCCTCAATGTAAACAGTGAGCACGTTTGTTCCTCGCGGGTAATCAAAACGGAAATGACGTTGATTTCCGCATGACCAGAAGTCTAGAACGTTGGCCATTGGCCAGGGCCAATTCTCTTTGCAACATTTATTTACATGTTTGTCACCAATTACTTGTGATTTGAAGTATATATGTAGGCAAAGTAGATTAAAAAAATACAGGCTTTATTGGGTGTATGTCATGTCAATACAGTGTACAAAAGAAAGTGAAGTGGCTAAACTGCTTTACCTTCTAGCACGACATTCATGTCATTTGATTAAATAAATACATGTTTTATGCAAACAAGATGAGGACTTCAAAATGCCACATACAGTTCCAATACATACATTTAACTTTATTTAGTACAACCAGTACAACAATGAGACTGCTTTTGATAAATAAATGCACAAAAATCCTTTGCATTGAAAGAGACCCTGCTTTAATGCTACTTAAATAAAAGTACATTTTACCATTATGTCCTTTGCAAGTGCTTTACAATGAGGCTGTTCTACCTGCTCGCCTTTCGAACATGAAATCTCCTCGATGCCGCCTTCTGGTTTATCTGCCTAACGTTCAGCCCATCAGTTTCAGGTTGTTCTTGTTGTAGAGTCACATCTGTCCCATCCTGTCCATCTGTCTGCTCCGTATCGGTGCCCTGGGCTGCAGGCATGGACATAAGCCACTGCTGATAGTAACCACGGAAACCATCAATGTGAATCAGGTAGTTGTTCCTTCTCTTGAACTAAAAGAGAAAGGGAGTGAAATAGATAGAAAAGAAGAAGACATGATTAATGAAAGGTAATACAATTGAGTTCCAACAGGCCCGGTGCGTGTGTGAAAAGTTTAATACAAAGAAAATATTGAGCTTTGGACAATCTTAAGACAAAGATACACACCTGGTCATAGTTAGGGGGATACTGTGCAGCAAATTCCAGCTGTTTGATGATAACCTCATTCGGCGACACTCTCAATTCAGCCATTCTCTCTAGTAGTATCTTTAGGTAGATGTAGTCCAGTCTCCGAGATGCACGGCCAATCAGAGCAGAGAATACCTGGACATTAGGCTTCAATCTGGCCTCCTGCATGAAATAAAGTAACCATGCATTATAGTATCTTCTATAGTGCCACTATAACTTCTAGCATTATGAAGTAAAAGTATTATCTATCATTACTAGTAGTATTTTCATAATAATGCTATTCTGCATATAGCATTAGTACTACTTCTACTGCTACATCTATAATCACCAAACACTATTCCCTCAAGCTACTCAACGTTTCATAAGCATACACTAAAAGACTTTGGAAATGCGGCCTCACCTCCATATCTTTGAGCAACTGAAGACCATCCTTCTTCTGGTCACATGCCAGAGCAAGACATCCGTAAGTCTGCACATCTGTATTTACATGCCTCTGGTACATCACCTTCAACACAGCCTGGGAAGAAGTACGATAATGTCAAATCAAATCAAATATGTACACACAGGCTCAAACGTCGGCCTGAACTAGGATCCTCAGGTTGTGGGTTATGGGTTGAGGGGTGCGTGAGTGCATTTGCGCATTACCTTCGCGGCATCCAGGTCACCTGTTTTAGCTGCGCGGCGAATCACAGTGTTAAAGAACGCTACGTCGAGCTTCACTTTATGCAGCTTGGCCCCTTCTAGGAGTATCTGCAGCGATTGGCTGCCTGGCTCCATGGTGTCGGCCAGCAGGGTCAGGGTGCGGAGGTCTGGACTAAGGCCGCTAGAGACCATCTTCTCCAGGAATCCTTTGCCTCCTCCTATCAGCGCCAGTCGATCGGACACGCCTTCCACCGTGCCGATGGTCACCGTAGCCCCACCACTCCGCTCAAAAAGCTGGAGCAGGTTGGGAGGCTCTGCGACGGGCACTGGGAGACTAGAGGGAGAGTCATGAGGTACTTCCTCATCTACCACCATAGGGTTGACCTCTGGTACTCTGCTGTAGGGCACAATCTCTGTTTCTGAGACATGTGAACTGCCTTTTTGGTCATTCCCAACAGTGGTTAACATGTTGTTGCCATCCAGTCCAGGCTGTAGAAACAACTGTCTCTCCAAGAGGTCAATGTCTATGGAATCCCCGCTTCCTCTCCTGGACCTCTTCCCAGCCGCACCCGGGCCCTTCCGATCCAACCGATCAGGGCTCAACAGAACGTAGGTGGCAGTGGTGGGATCACCAATCCCACAATCCCTTGCGACACGCAAGAGTAAGTTGTAGTTTTTAGCATCCGGGTAAATCCCTGAACGAAGCATTTGGCGCCAAACCTAAAAGAAAAGACGCGTACAAGCAATTACACGACAGAAGATAAAGTAGGTATGCTGGAGTCGAGCACATGCATGACAGTTTCTACCTGCAGAGCCAGCCTGAACCCGGTTTTCTTTTCCGTTACACATCCCATGAGCAGGTAGTGAAATGTCTCCTGAGTCACAGCATGCTTGTTTTCCAGCATCTCCTGAACATGACCACACAGAGTTATATATTCATCATGAATACACTCACATACAATCAAAATATCATGTCAGTTAACAAGCTAAATCAAACATACCCGGAGTGTGTGTAGACAGGCATGGAGGTGGTTCGTAATGGCGTGTGTCTTGAGTAGGGCATGGTATGTGATGGTGCTTAGTGGGTAGTTTTTGCGACGAAGTTCTTGTTCCAAGTCCAACGCATGCTTGAGCCCGGATTGTTTGGATCGCGATTGAGCACAGGAGTTGAACAAGGCTGTGTACGTTGCATCTGTGGGAATCAGTGAGCGCTTTTTCATCTGAAAGACAGTGCAAAAGCTAATTATTGTAAACAAGAGTTAGCCTTCGAATGGCTGTCGTTGTGTATAAGTGAGTGGAGTGCATTCATACATCATTATACAGGCTGAAGGCCTTTTTGAGTTGTCCAGCTCGACCACAACCACCTATGAGGATGGTGTAGTTATATTCTTCTGGCTGTAACCTCTCTCTTTTCAACATGTCTCCATTAAATAGATCCAAAGCCTGTTGAAGCTGTGTTAGAAA
Organism: Urophycis cirrata; assembly: GCA_027123175.1. Taxonomy (NCBI): domain Eukaryota; kingdom Metazoa; phylum Chordata; class Actinopteri; order Gadiformes; family Phycidae; genus Urophycis; species Urophycis cirrata. Next base: position 11,811,355 of record JAOPUH010000104.1, on the reverse strand, counting down.
AACAACAACAACAACAACAGAGACTTGACATTAATTAAGAGTACAGCATACAAATTGACAATTGTATGAATATGTTGCATGCGATTGATCTTTTGAGTGTAAAATCATGACAGACTGACCTTGTTTTCTTTTAACAGTTTCTTACACTGTAGGAAGTACCAATATGACGTATTCCTGCCTTTGGCCAAGAAAGGTTTTCTTGCCTCGTCTTCCTCGTCGTCTTCCTCTTGGACACATTGATTCTGGATTTCTGGGCTACTTTTTCTGAACGACCTCCGGGAGCCAAAATCACTAGATAATGCACCAAACTGCTCTTCTGGATGGTCACTGTCTACCTGGTCGGTCGGCTTGGCAGTAGATGCCAAGGGGTTCAGATCTCCGTGAGATGCCGAGACGACAGACTTGTGCCTGGTCACTCCACTCATACTCCACAAAGTATCATTTAACAAAAGATGTGGCGACCGAGGATAATGCGATAGCATTTGGGCCGATGAACTCCTTTTAGCGGCATAAAAGTGGGAAGATCTGGCGACTTGTACTAAAATCTTACTCACTCTTCGCCTGCACAAAGCAGCAGCAGAGTTTAACATCTTGGGAGCTCACCAACTCTGCGTTAGCTAGCAGGCTCACGTGTACGCAAGACTGTAGAGGTGACGGAAAGACCTTACCAGTCGATGATCGAGCTGAGAATTGCGATATCCATTAAAATCCCGGTAGTATGGCAAATATATCTATATGTTGACAGATATCATAAATTAAAAAAATAGTTCAAATTTAGATGCTGGTTGTTAATAGTGTATAATATATATAGTCTATAAATCCCATGTTTTTTTTGTATAGTTTGACAACCCTCATATGATAGATGGATTAGTATGCCTGCCAAATGGTCCACAGCAAATGTATGCCACTGGTCATTGGAGGACAGTCAGAAGAATTTGTTAAATTGTTTAAGTTGTAAGGAATACCGTTCAAGTAGTGTCAAATGATGTCTAGTAGTTATAGTCGTAAACAGCTTATCTTCATTAAACTGTAGGAACTAGGTCATCACCAACAATGAAACGCAGCGCAGAAACGCCCTGCTGTGAGGTAAGTGCGTGTTTTTGCGTACACTACAATATACGCAACAATAGCAAATACATTGAGCATCACAGAGAGAATGGAATTTTATTTTCACAATATATGAGAATAAAAATGTTCTTTATGTCACAGACATACACCAACGTTTTAGTTAAGGTGAACTCTGAACAAGTGAATCTTGACTCTCTTCCGGACTACAATAATTTTTAGTGACTTATATAACGTTTCACTGTCTTGTTCTTGGTTTGGTTATGGGCCCACGTAATAGGTCGAATAACAAAAGTATTCTGATTCTGCCTTAATAGAGTCAAGAAATTAAAGATGCCCAACCAATGGAATCTTTCACAACAACACCCCCTGCTGGTAAACAGTCCAAACAGCATTTTAAAACTTGTAACTGCATTTTAAAAACGATGTTAACGTCTATTCATATTTTTTTTTTCTTGGTATATTCCTGTAGTGAAACAATTGAAGGTTGAATTGCCACTCGAGGCCAAGACCAGACCGGACTTGATACAATGTGAGTCTTTTTGCTGTTGTTTTAATAATCTGTCTCTGGTCAATCAATACTAAAATCGAAATCACAGCAATGTACCCAATATTATGATGATGAAATGCAAAAATTATGTTGGTATGCCCATGATTCCTGTAAATAAATGGACAAAAGCAAATTAGAGTAAAAATATAATTATACAAGCATCATTGCCATTATTATCTTTCTAATCCAGTGTACCTCCGCTAACCTCCCAGATTACCGGCACCTCACACTTGACCCGGACACAGCATACAGAGAGCTGATTCTTTCCCAGGGGAACAGGAGTGTGACTCTCACAGCTCTAGTGCAGTCGTATCCATACCGCCCTGAGAGGTTCACCCATCTCTGGCAGGTGCTGTGTAAGGAAAATCTGTCTGGACGCTCTTACTGGGAGGTACAATGGACCGGGTCAATAGAGATAGCAGTGTGTTATGAAGCCATTGGCCGCTCAGAGTATTTCCATGAGTGTGCGTTTGGGTACAACGAAAATTCCTGGAGTTTGGATTTGGGTGACGCAAAGATTTTCCGCCACAATGATGTTGAGATGCCAATAATAGAGCCTGAGTCCTCAAGAGTTGGCGTGTACCTGGATCACAGTGCAGGTGCTCTGGCCTTCTACAGTGTTTCTGAAGACACCTTGAGTCTCATCCACAGTGTCCAGACCACTTTCACTCAGCCCCTCTATGCCGGGTTGTGGGTGTCAGACACAGCTGAGCTGTGTGAGCCATTCTGAAGTAAAGAGAGAATGGTTCTGTTTAGTCGATAAAGGCTTAACAGATTTGAAGCTGAAAGCACTGAAGGGAGAACAATTATTATCGTCAGGAAATTAGGGGTTGTCTATTGGGGTAAAATGAAACCTGAATGCAGAGGTCTATGTTCAACTTGAAAATAAGCAGATTTTATATGTATTGTTGTTGTCTCTGTCTGTATCTCTTCATTATTGTAGCACTTTATAGCAGTTGCTTTGCTTATTTTCGTATGCACTTTTTGGGGGTTCAATGCACATTGGACAAAATAAATGTAATGTAATAACATAGTCATCATTCATTATTACATTACATTGTTACATTATTAAAATGTAGTGCAAGGATAAAACGTTATGAAAAAGACAGAAATCATTGACATATTCACAACTATTATAGAGTTTATTACAACATTGTATACAACATCTATTCAAGTAGTCGGTAAACAAAAATAAGTATCCCTTATTTCATAATTATGGCACCTAAAACGTAGAATTAGCCATTTAAATGTGCAATTCAAACGCAGATAAATACTTTGTTGTAGTAGAGTGCTCTAATAATTGGGGACATAATTTGTTTCATAATGGTCAAAATTCTCAGGCAGTTGTATAGCAGGTTTGCCACCCAAATGTCCTCAAGCAAAAACACTAAATCGTTACTAATTTCCAACCACGCTTCACTTGAGCCGAAATACACTGCGACTTTGCATCTCTAATCGGTTGCCATATCAGAACAGGTAACACTAAACAAGTCATGCAGCCGTGCACATTTCAAACAACTCTGACGGCTCCATCGGTAATTCCATTTTTTTATTTATTTTTTTGCTCAAAATGGCCGTGCATCCATCCAAATGCCTACAATGGCCGGTGACCCCATTCGAGCCGAGAAGCATGGTCTATTTGACGGGTCAGCCGACAGGCCCTGCAGTGGGTCACAGAGGTGTGTCACCAGGGCGTGAGGTGGGGCGTCTGGGCAACGCGGCTCTGGAACAATGTTATCTTATCCAGGAGGGTGAGTGGAGTGTCTCTGATGACCAGCGCCAGGTCCTCGTGCTGCAGGGGGAAGATGACCACACTCAGGGCGGGCCGCTCCGCTGAATACCTGGCAGGGAAACACGGAGGGGTTTAATGGCGCCGTCGGTGCGCAGAGAGGCATCAGGTTCGCATAGAGGCCCATATTAAGAATTACTCTTTTGATCTTTTGGTCTCTGCATTTAACCCAATCGTGAATTAGTGGAAATACACTCAGCACACAGTGGTGGTGAGGCACACAGTGAGGTGAAGCACATGAATATCCCGAGGCAGTGACCTGCCTCGGGGGTTAGGTGCCTTGCTCACAGGCATTCGTACTGGTCGGGGTTCGAACCGGCAACCCTCCGGTTACAAGTCCGAAGCCCTAACCAGTAGGCGGCTGCGCCCATTATTGGTCTTGCGTGTGTGATTAACATGTATACAAGGTGGCAGTTTAGCGTTTTCAAACGTTTCCAAACCCATGTGTACATAAACTAGAGTAGATCTGGAAATGGAATCGTTTCGCTTAGGGTTTCTTTGGCTACTGTTTCGCCAAATCACCAAAATGTCTCGCTAGACATCCGTTGGTGTTATCACAACCAACTGAAAGACAACACACTGACCTGTCGATTAACGCCTTCTGTAGCGTGCGACAGGCAACTATGGTCCCGCCCATAAATATATGGCATACACAGAGGCTGGGGCAGCGAGCCACGAAGGTTTCCGTGGCGACGGGGTCGAAGGTTCCACTGCGTGAGATGAGGCAGAGGCGCTTCAGATGGGAACAGCAGGAGAGAGCCTCGAAGAATATTGCGTTGGCACTCAGGTAAGGCTGCTCTAACCTACAGACAGAAAGGCACAGAGAAGAAGTTAGATGCCTCTAGAAAACCAGTGCGACGCCACGGCCAACCATTCTAAATGTGTTGGCCCGTGGAATGCTTGGTTGCCATCTCTCCGAATGAACGCATGACATATACAAAGCACAGCATGCAAAATAAAACAAATGTATAGGCTAGCTGAACATGATCATGCAAGTCATCAGGAAATAACCGATGGCTAAATACCACCTGACAACCCAGCTTGTATTCATTCAGAGCTGGACCCACCACCACATCGCTAACCTGAGCTCCTGCAGTTGCGTGCACAGCCGCAGCGTGTCCAGCAGCGACGCGGTGTAATTCATCGTCTTCAGGGAGCCCAGGTTGGCCAGCGACAAAGCCTGGAGGTTGGGGCAGTGCTTGGCCACCGGTATCAACCCCGTCCCCTTGTGGATCCCCGGCAGCCCCGCCAGCGTCAGGCGCCGCAGCCTGGGCAGCACCTGCAGCGCCGCCACGTGGGAGTCCCCCACGCCCCGGGCCCAGGCGCACATGCCGCGCGGCTCGATGCAGGCCCGCGTGCACGGCTCCAGGCGGGGCAGCGTGGAGATGAACCCGGGGCCGATCAGCTCCAGGGTCTCCAGCAAGGGACAGCCGGACAACAGCTGCGCCAGACCCGAGGTGCTGTCCCGGGGCAACGACGGCTCCGACTCGGACGGCTTGTAGATTTGGAGTCCGACCCGCGGCGCTTTCCGCAGGCCGCGCAGCAGCGACGAGGAGGGGCTGGCGTGCGCCGAGCTGTGGCGGGCGTTGCAGCCGTCGGAGAGGGCGCAGGCGGGCAGCGCCAGGGAGCGCACGTGCCGCAGTCGGGACAAGCTGGCGCACAGGTGGGGCTCGCCGTCGAGTCCCGGCGTGTGTTCGTGGTGGTAGTGTCTGTGCATCAGGTTGACGTGTCGGAGGTTTGAACAGACGCTGACCAGCCGGCTCAAGGTCCCGGCGGCCAAGTGGTCTTCGCCCCCGCGCATGCCGCTGCTCTCCGGGTAGAGGCTGTGGCTCGTCGCGCTCAGATTGAGGCTCACGAGTCGCGCGGCGTCCCTGACCCCGCCCTCCAGCAGGGACCGAAAGACCTGCGTCCACAGTGCCGGGCAGCGGCTGAAGCTGAGATGCTTGGGGCTGTTTCCCCGCAGCGCTCGCTCCAACGACGTGGAGTCCCACCACGAGCGGGGCAGCTGCAGGGCCTCGAGGCTGCTGTGGTTACCCAAGCATTGGGCCAACGGGGCGGCGGCCGGCCAGTGTGCAGGATTTGGGCCAGGAATGGACACCAGGAAGACTCGAAGGCGCTCTGGCACGTGAACGCTGAACACTGCCAGGTAGAGAAGGAGCAGGGTCTGGTTTACCTGGAAACACCCACAGGAATGGCTTATTACAGATATTCATGCTGTATAGTAAATGATATGCATTGGGTTTCATTCACACACCCACCTCTCCTGGTGCCAGTTTAGCAGTAAATTCCTCCAGCTGCTGGTAATGTGGCACACTGCTCTGGCCAACCATTAACTGGCAGCACACACCAATGCCCTCTCTGGTCACGTCTGGGATATCAAACTGAAGTGCTAATCTGCTCAAAGAAGCACACACCCACACACAATACAATACAACACAATACAATACAATACAATACAACACAATACAACTTGGGATTGGAACACTTCTTGGAACATGAAACAAATACCACACGCTTAACTTGGCTTGAGCAAGCAAGTAAGCATCGCCTTGGCTCGCCTTTAAAAAGCCATACGTTGCCACGGTTACCTGCGTAGTTGGGAGCAGCAGGGCACAACGCCATAACTGGGAGTGAGGAGTGTCTGCCTCAGCTCTGACAGGTGGCTTAGCAAATCAACAGCCTCAGAACTCAGCTGTGCCGAGTTGAAGCCGGGGGCCACATCAAATGCGAGCAAATTGAGGCAAGAGAGGGATTCCAGGAGACGGGAAAGCCGTAGGGATGTTAGGCGACAGCCAGTAAGGTCCAGCCGTTTGATTGCCCGGCAGCGAGCGAGATGCTCCATGGTGGAGCCAGAGAGCCAATAGCAACCGCTCAGACTGAGGGACTGCACTTGATTGGCTAGTTGCTTCAGCACGTGCCTGACCGATAGATCACTGGCCTGGAGGCAAAGAATCATAACAAAGAAATGTTATAATATCGAAACAACCCCATATATATTTCAGTGCAAGTTGTGGCTACATTTGTTTATTTTTAGTTTATGTTGGTTCAATATGAATAAAACACCTACCATGTATTCTTCTGATAGACAAACATGGGTCAGCAGGGTCTTATCGTGGCAAAGTACACGCAACTTGCGGCAGACACGCGCCACATTTAGCAATAGGTCACACACAGGAACATAGTGGAGGATGCACAGTACAATTTCGTCAGACAGGCTTGAAATTCCAACAGAGGACATCACATCTTCCTCACAGTGGTCCTAGGAAAGACAACAAAACACATAAGCAAGATTTGATAATAATAATGATAAGAAAAATAAAGGATAGGAATAAGACAGTTGACGTATGCTATTCAATAAACAGTCACAGTGATGCCCTGGTACATCTACTGTATCTGCAACTGACCCAGTTGGTTTTACATTAGTATATGTGATTTAGTTTGGAAACTAAACATACCCAAATGTCGGTAGATCAATTGATGTTCTCAACTTATCAACTAAATTACTAATCAGGAAAAATAGCCAATTAGTAATAATGGATTTCAGCGTTGGAAGTAAACATGTTATCTTCAATGACAGTAACATACAGCCTGGTAGAATCACCAGCATGATAGCTAAAATTAGCTCGTAAGTAACCCTAGCAGTAGCTAATCGACGTTTTATTGTCAACAAAGCTGACCTGTACTCGCGGGTGGTCAACATTTCCGAGCTTTTCCGTTATAGTCGAATTCATCCTTATTCAAAAATATACAGAGATTAATACAAGTTTTTAAGAAAGGGCATATGGATGCTGTTGTGCATTGGATCCTCTCCTGACAAGTGGGTAAACTCGGAAGACTTTCAGAAACGGACACACTTCCTGACACGGCAATAGAAGCCCGCGCATGCGTTCTGTGGATCGGGCCAGCCGGTGGATTGGGTATCAGCGGATCCGAGAGCAGGACGGGTAGCCTGGCTAGTACCTAGATAACATGTTTATGCATGTTTGGAACGACTGATATTACTGCACTTCGGAGATGCATATACAAAAATAAAATCATTTTCTACGAACTCCATATTCTTGTAATCAACTCGCTCTGTGGTGATTCGTTTTTACTGCAGCAGTTAGTTTTTAAATATCTGCCTGTATGTATTGCAACTCTATGATTGCAACATATGCGTATTGGGGATGATGATCTTTTAACTTCGAACTATTCCATCCATCCATCCATTATCATAACCGCTTAACCTCTACGAGGGTCGCGGGGGGGCTGGAGCCGATCCCAGCTGCAACGGGCGAGAGGCGGGGTACACCCTGGACAGGT
>JAOPUH010000104.1:11352009-11372435 GCA_027123175.1 Urophycis cirrata | reverse complement strand
CACACACACACACACACACACACACACACACACACACACACACACACACACACACACACACACACGCACACACCCCTCGACCTGACCCTTGGAGAAACTTTTTTTTTCCCCCATTGGGGTATTGTTCCCACAACACTTGAATGGGTCGCCCTCTAATTCATCTCAGCATGTGGAATGGCACACAAAGGCCCAGAGGGCCGGGGTTCGGCTCTAGAACAAAACGAACTACCTCGACACTGTTGCGAAGCCATACGTGTAAAACTATGGAGCTGGCTGGGGGTCTCTGGGCCGGACCACTACTAACGGTTCGGTGTCAGACGGAAACAAAAGTTGTAGAGGGCGTAATGTTATTGAACGCTGATCGATAATAACATCAATATAATTAGTAATAACACACAGTGATTAAGTAAGTGTTTGACTACTGAAACCGAATGACTTCATCTGCTACTAGAATGATCTACCTGCAATAAATACTACACCACTGTCGTTTAGTATCAGTGGAATACTACCAGACGCATGCTCATCAGATTGTCAACGCTGTATCGACCAAAATGCCGTAGTATTTTTTTTTTTTTACTATTTATTCTTAATAATTCTTCATATTTATGCAATGTTGCAATATTACTGCATTGCAGAATATTTGACGAACACGGGGGAAAAAGCGACACAGTGCTATTGTACCAGATAAGAAACGATGTAAACGATGACCATCCACAAACCCTAAAACCTGCAATCTGATAACTTCACAGCATAGCCGGAGGTCACCGTGCGTTCGCAATGGCATAAACCACGTCTGTGCATGTTGTGGATGCAAAACAAACCCTGCGTGACTTACCAGAGGATGAAGAGGGGTTTTCACGTAAAACGCAGGCTAATCCAGCAATTGGGGGGGGTGAATGGTTTTCGGCAGTATAACAACAACTAGCAGTAAATTCAGAAATTCAGCGGCGAAAAACACCTGCTGTTGTCAAGACGTTTAGACGGGAGTTAGAGAGCCGTCAGGAGTCCCGGCGATGCCCGTCCTTCGACCCCCGCGGTGAGCACTGAAGGGCGGCCGGTGTGAGACAGCAGCAGCAGCAGCAGCCGAGCAGGCTGGCGTCTGTCTGCAGGCGCTCGTACGTGATTGGACCAGGTGGACAAGACGCGTCCACCCCCTCCTCACGCACACCCATATAATAACAGTGCACGGTGCTGCTGACCGCTGCTGCAATGCCTCCTGCTGCTCGATCACAAGACTTATGTCAGAGAGGGGGAAATAAATAGATGGCACCCTCTTGTTACCTGTATGGGAGGGGGGTGGAGGGGTAGGGTGGGTCTAATGCAGTCTAATGGAGCTTTGCGGACAGGGTTCGAGTTATGATTCCATCTTTGTGGGAGCCCATATGTGTGTGTGGGGGGGGGGGCTTTTTGCATGTTGGGGCTAAGGTTGCTGTTAGGGTGACCGCGTTTTTTGTAAGCTTTCTTGGACTCTTTTTTGCCCCCAGTCTAGTTTTTACCTTAGAATACTGTTATTACTCGTCGTCGTCATGTGAAGCTATTCATAATTTATGTCAATATTACTCTATGTGGAAGGGAAAATAGCTTCATTTATAATCGAAATATTAGGCTATACTGTTGTATTAGGCTATACTGTTGTAAACACAGATGTTTGAGTTTGCTGCTTTCATGGGAGCCAGACCTCTCTTTATGGGAGCTCAGCTCCCACTGGCTCCCACCTAACTCGAACCCTGTTTGCGGATCCCTACGATGTAGGCCTAGAGTTTGGTCAAGCGTGCCACAACAGAGACACGGCGTCCTGTGAGTTTAGGATGTGATGTTGGCACGCTTAGAGGCATGTTTCAAAGTCGCTGTGGTGTGCAGGCTATCATCTCTCGGTGTGCGCTTTGTTAAATGGACCTCGTCTCGGACAATCGGGTTGCCCAGATGCCAACCCATTAAACAAAGTAAACACACAAAAGCATACACGGAGGCACTAATTGGGCGATGATCTCTTGTCATGTTTGATTAAAATGAACAGCGGGGATGAAGTGGTCTTACTGAGCAGCTTATCCTCATTCAGAAAGAGATTGCACAATGGCATATTTTCTATCGCATGATGACACATTTTTTGAGTCTTATAAAGGAAACAAGAGGTGGAAAGTTTCATTTTTAATGATGTTGCTGAAACATTCATTTGCAGAATTCTGTACATGTTTCAGTTGGGTACAATGGTTGCTTAAAAGCCATCTATCCATGAAATACTTTTCCTACAGAAGTTTTTTTAATTAACACAGAAAAATATTTCAGATCTCTTTTGAAATATAACATGTAAATTGTTTCCATGCCATCTATGCCAACAAAATGTAAATATTAGTTTATACAAGTAATGTTTGGAAGGTTTCAGAAAAATACAGGAAAAATGTCAGCATTAATTTTATTGAGCAGAAGATAAAATAGAGGAAATTACAAATATAAATTCATCTGGAAAATGCTTTTAAGAGAACACCTGTTTGATTTACAACAAAGTCCTCACACTGCTTTCTACCAAAAGTCATACAGTCATACAAAAGAGTTAAGCTGAAATACCTGGTCCAGAAACTACTTTAATTTTCACAAAATATCTACTTATGTTTAATTATATTGTCTGTAAAAAGTTAGCAGCTTAGGAGAAAAAGGTTCAGGGTTGTCTTTTGCCCCTACGGGCAAAGTTATTTTGGTTTACTTCTTGTACACATTGTACAAATCAAAAAAAGGTATTCATGATTGGTCTCCAATGCATACATGCCAAAGTATGCATAACATTAATTATATGAAAAGGCATTTAAGGTATGGGGTACACTGGGTCTGTATACAGTGGTCCTCTTTGCTCTCGATGTACTCTGTGCATGCATGTGTGTGTTTGCGCACATTTTGGTCCATTCCCTCTCTTTAACGGTGAGATTGTAAAAGGCAGGCACAGTGGCATTGCTTGGGTTTTCAGTCCCAGACCAGGGGAGTGTTAACAATATAAACCAATCGAGGCACAGTGAGACTGATCATGAAGCTTGTCCTTCAAAAAGTGTTAAATTAATTATTCATAATCCAGTCATCACCCTTCATATAAACCTAATAGAAAATTTGAAAAATCGTGCGAGCACGTGATTGTGAATTCTGTACACTGAAATCCTTCTAAATGTTTTTCATCGGCCAAATTTTGAATAGAATAATGCCATGACAATAAGAGGGCTGTTCAGCCACACGAAAAAGTGGTGGAACGAAACCAACCTGAATGAAGCATTCGCATGCTGGAATAAACCAGGCCTGGCTACAGCTCAGAGACCCTTCTAGAAGCTACAGGCGTCTCTCCATAGGCATCCGCTCTCCACGTACAAAAGTGCATTTCCCAGGATTTGAAAGAATTGCAGCGCAGACAAGTGAAGGAAAAAGTATTCAGAATAATATAAGCAATCCAACAACCTCAAGCAGTTATGTTTTCCTTCTTCCTGTAAAAAAGAAAAAAAAAAAGGTTCACAGCCTTTTGAAAGACAAGAGAAAAAAAAACCATCAGACACAAAAAGCAAAAGACGAGGAGGGTGTCCTCTGTTGTTGAGTTGAGTGTTGGGGAGCCCGTCCATTCCCTGTCCGAGGCCCACGGCTGAGCGCTGACGGCCCCGGGGGGGTGGGAGGTTGAGGGCGTGTCGGGGAGTGACTAGTTCTCCTCCAGCCAGGATGGAGTGTCGCTGCCGCCCGGCATTTTCAGCTTAATGTGGAACTGCTTCAGTGTCTGTTCCAGCTGCCGCTGGTTCCCCGCGTAGTACGCGGCGATGGCATTGTGGAACAGCATGAGCTGGTTGTGCAAAACCTTCACCTGGTGGCCGGCGAGAGAACGACAGGAGATCAGAGGAGGTGAAAGAAAAAAAAAAAAAAAAAAAAAAAAAGTACCTGAAACCCAATCACCCAGACATCCAGTAAAGGGACACAGGCGGAGCTGTGGCCCAAAGCCCCTTACCTTGTTCTCCTCCAGAAACTTAAGCTTGATGGAGACGTCGTTGCGCATTCTCTCATACTTCTCGCGGTGGGCCTGGAACTGCCGCTGGGAGAGCTCTATCTTGGGCATGGTGGAGGCGTCGCGGGGGCCCAGGTTCAGCTCCTCCAGGTCGGTGCGGTACGCGTCGTACTCCACCCTGCCGGCGGGGGGAAGGCGTTTCAGTCGAGGGACGTAGACCCAACATATACGTGCATCAATGACATAAAAATAAATCGCAATCACAATCACATGCGTTATATTTCACGCGCTGAATCCATTTACAATTTAGTGATGTTTTGTTTGCAGATGCATGTCACTCGGGAGCAGGTGCGGGTGAGGCTTCTTGCTCAAGGATTCCTTACAGGCAGACAGCAGACGTCGGGGTTTGAACCCAGCACCTTTCAGTTTGGAATCAAACACCGAAGCCAATAGACACTTAAGCCTGTTTAGCCCCTAAGGAGTGGGAACAGAGCCTCCTGTCCCAGCGGTTGACTGTAGAGCGTACCTCGCTGCTTCATACTGCTTGATGTTGATCATGGTGTCCTCGATGGTTTTATCCACAAGCGTGTTTACGCTGGCGATGAAGAAGTTGATGGCGCTCAGGAGGGTCTCTGCGTTTTTGGATAGAAGCCTTTGGGTTTCAGCGTTGTAGCCAAACTCCTCCTACAGGTGGCAAAGAGCAATTACACTCAATCCAAAGAGTGTCATACATTTTAAGAAGGAAACTGTGGCTGCAGCCAACCGTTGCATATTGTTTGAGCATACAATATCAGAGCCAATTTCCTCAGTGTGAGACATTACAAAACTCCTCACATGGATTAAGATGAAACATTTCTTATGAACATCAACACTATGTTGCACTATTCAGACTGGTACACCTTATCCTATTGTCACGCTTCACTTGGAGAGGTTAGCAAGTATGAAATGGTTACGTTAAAACCTAGATACAAGTTTCTATTTTAGAAGTTGTCAAGTTTAGCTGGGGTGGGAGAGAGGTCGGGCAATTAATTAGGATGAGGCATTCGATCAGAAATGGTGTTTAGTGTACTTAAGAGATTAGAGTGGATCAGTAAACGACAAGCACCTGAGCAGCGTTACTGGCATGATGTCACTGTCGGCACCATAGCCTTAAGAGATGGACGGTCTTAAATATTAATGAGACATTATAAATTAAACGGTGATTTCAGGGATGTAGCAAGCTGGTGTTGAGTCTGTGGAACACGCTACAAACAAGTGGAAAGCCAAAAGCACGCCAGACATATTTGTAGCATGACGCCAAATAAAAAAAAAACTAGAGTCACACTGTGTAATGGAGTGCAAATGTGGCTGCACTTCTTTCAGCTTGCTTCGTATCGGACTCAAGTCCGCGTTTGTCGACGCGGAAATTCTCAAAAGACCATTATGCGTCGCACACAACTGTGTGCTTTGGCCTGAAGAGTTTGGCTGAAGAGTTCTTCGTGGGGGGAGGGAGAGCGGCTGGTAAGCAGGACTTGGAACTCACATGGAGCTCCGGGGACTTGAGGCTGAGGTCGGCGAAGGCGTCGCCCAGCTGCTTCTGGGTGTGCATCATCTGGGCCAGCTGGCTGGACAGGGTCTGCGCCAGCTTCACCACGTGCTCATAGCGCCGCTTGTTGTCCCGGAGCACCTCGATCTGGCTCTCCAGCTCCAGGTCCACCGTCTTGGAGCCGCGGCCCAGCTTCTCGGACAGGATCTGCCTGGTGCACTGTGGGGAGTGGGCGGTCAGTCAGAGCGGGGCTGGGCCGGAAGAGTGAGGGGACCCTATACATGTAATTCCCTAGAGGAGACTGTATTTCTAAAGGGGGTTTTGGTTTTCTGTAGAGTTTATGGTTCCAGTGGACAAATGCACAACAGCAGCAACGACAGAGAGAGAGAGAGATGTGGGTCATGTGTACGCGGCCTCGGATGAGAACAATGTTCTCTACGCCGTGCTCTCGACAACAGAATGAGGACAGAATGAGGGGCTCAAAGAGATTTTAATTGAAGAAGGCAACTACTTAGCTCTCTCTTTTCGCGTACAAAGGAGGTTTTTATTGAATTTCGTCAGTCCAAAAAGAAGCTAAAAACACACCACGGGCCCAAGAGACAATAAAACAAGGATTACTTTGTACGTGTTGATGCTCCACTTTCGCACTAGATCCAACTTCTCCATGGCGGGGTTCTTCAAGTCGTCCGCGAGAACCACGGCCCCGCTCCTCGGCTGGCCTGGGTGAAGGAACGTTCTTTAGAGCCAGTCACTGTGCAGCTGTTCCGCCACGGTCATGACGGCGGCAGAGCATCGCTTGGTGGAGGATTTGGAGGGGAAAATAGCAAGTGCAGAAAGAGCTTCGAGGTGGAAGTCTTCTCAGAGGACACAGGAAGCAAGCAGAAATTACCCAAAGACGGGGACTTCTGTGAGAGCAGCTTTCTTCCTGAGAAACTGTACTCACCCGGCATCACCTCAAGCAGTTTAGGTTCGGCTTTGGGAATTAAGAGGGGTTTGATTGTCGGAGCAGGGAACTACATCGACAAGTGACAGATCACTTGGGTTTAGAGGAGGTTCAGAAGAGGGATAAGATGTGAGGGTTTCACTGGGAATGAGAAATTACCCTGAAGGACAAGGAGAGGAGGGGTGAAAACAAGCTGAGGAAGGGGGAGATTTATGCACATTCGGCAGAAGATTTGCTGGCGCATCCCTTAGCCTGAGGCCGTGCCCGCGGTTTACCTGTCTCAGGTTGACTATCGCTTGCAGAGCGGGCCAGGCGGCCGCCCACTGCTATACTGGGAGCTACTGGTATCACTGGGGACGTGGGCAGGCTGGCTGACCCTGAGAGATATTCACAGTGGTGACTCATTAGCAGTAGGTCCGTTTCCAGTGTGAAGTGAGAGGCTATTCAATATCGAGTGTTGGTATCACAGGGTAGAAGTGACGCATCACGCTTTCCACAAAACATCTTGAGTCTGGAGTTCGTTCCCTCCATGGTCGGGTTCATCCGATTCACCTCGACGTTAACTCTGCCTATTGAAGTGTAAATATGAAGCAGCCGCGGCAGTCTTCTTGAACGATAACAATGGCACAGCGAGCCAGAGACTCACAGGGAAGCAAGTATGCATTTGCATTAGTGAGGGAACGATAATAAAAGGAAATCAAGGGAACAAAATGGTGGTCAGGAACAACTCATTAAATCACACTTAGACGGTCAGCTATACAAATTCAAATTTCAGCCTCACCTATATACCCAAGATTGCTGCTATATATGTACACAAACACACACACCGAGTATGATAATGTAAGAGTGTTTGCAATTATAGCAAGTGGCAACAGCAGCAGGAAGTGAACCATTAACGATGTATTATGTTTTTTTTTCCTATTTTAATTAGAGGGTAATTAAGAGAAAATCGTTTTATGAATAAAAAAAAATTGTTGACAGTTATCAAAAAAAACACAATGTAAACTGGTTTGTACCTCTGTATGGTTCTGATTCAATGATGCCCTCTGTTGTCGAAGCGTAGTTAATGGAGGGGACATAGGACTCGGAGAGGTTCAGTCCACTGGGAGGACAAGGGGAAGTGTCCTGGAAGAGGAGATCACCATGGTTGTATAAAAGAGATCCTTCAAAAACAGGTTGAAGCGTGACAACTAAAACAAATTAGGTTTTCGGTCGTGGGACTCGTCACACAAAAGATTCAGTGTTGCGTGACCCAATCCACCCACCACGCAATAGAGTTGAGACGGTTAGTGATGCAAATCCTATGCACACACATGGACAACTGACCAATTCATTCTTAATACTGACGCAGTACTTTCCTGTACTTTAACATGCATAACACACAAATTTCGAAAAACGAGGCAGAAACAGAAAATACTGAATTATTTCGGATAGCACGTTGCTGATATAAACACCATGTATACCGTGGACACCAAATAAGTATTTTAATTGCAACTTAATAACAACAGCCATAGAGAGATTGAGAGGAGGGTGGCTTCTGTGTGTGACAGACTTTCTAACACAAAACCTTTGACTACCTTTTCAGAGCCCTGGTCCATATCTCCATTGCTGGAGATGGGGATCTCTGCGGCCGAGCTTCTATGGGAATCCTCAGCCATGGTGGTTTCCTGTCATTAAAACAGGTTCAAATAAAAAACAGTTTAGCCCAGATATTGGAAACCTTGAGCAGCCGCACACGGTTTACCGTGTAGCCCCTTAGCAACAGCATTCTGCGCACGCGCACACACACGCGCACGCACACACACAATCATTGAATCCCAACCCTGATTCCTATGTAACTCCTACCCCACAGGCAACAGTTACATACTTATTAAAGCAATCATCAAATTACTTTTTCAACTCACCTTTCCAGTGACACTATTTTTTTTTTATTGTTTCTAATGTTCTCACTTTTCACAACTTGTTGACAGAGGAAACAGGACATGGTAGAGCAGTAGGTCTTTTACATTGGCTAATCATGTACTTCCACCTCCTCGGCAGAATAGGAACCAAAGAGTGTGTGCGACTATGATATGCTATTTTCTGTCACCGTTTAAATGTTGGCAGACAATGCACACATTTATTATACACCATAGTCCACCATGTCTTGGAGGAGTCCAATCAAATCAACAGCAAAATGCAACACATCAGCATTGCAACCGGTCTGACTTCCAGCAAGTCATGAAGACATGGGAAGCCCCAGCAGTAAAAGTAACATGGACTTTGGTTGAAAGTAAAGCAATAACACATGTATCCATTATGCCATTGACATGATTGTACTCAGGCCTATTGCTGTAGGCTTAGTGTTAAGAGAACTGGAATGGCCCGATCGGAGAGAAACTCTGATAGCAGTTAAACAATGCCGTTATCATTCAATTTGACCGTGGTAGGGACAACACTAGGCATAGTGTAGTGCCAATGAAAAAGGCAGTATATTCACGAAATTCCAATCTCATATTTTAAAATTAGAGGCTTAAAAAGAACGACGAATGAATAATGCTTATGGCATCTGGGTCACATGGTAACAAGATACCAAAAGAGACTTCCACAGGAAATGCAGACAGAAATAATAAATAATTGTATGCCCATTGTTAAGGCACATGACCTCAAAATATCATTGCATTGTCAAGATGGACAAAATGCATAGGCACGGGCCTAACATCTGCCATTAACAAATATTATTAAAATTAAAAATATGATCTCATCCGCATGCAATAAGAACTTTATTTTTATTTTTTATAACCACCCAACCCAAGACAAGTGCTGTTAACTGATTTCCCAAGTGTAGACTGCAGTCAGTTCCCTTGGGGTCATGTAACGCAGCATAAATGCTTAAAGGTCACATGACACCCAGCAGGCTGCTGACAGCGGACACATTGACGGAGAAGACTTCCCGAGCGGTCGGCTTGGATGACAAAGACCGCCGTCGGGTCGCTCTCTGGGCCACGTCGGCCCAGCAGCCAGCGGCTTTCCCTCAGGAATGCCACACGCCGGGTTACACTTGTCATGTCGGTGTTTGCGGCTTGCTCTTGCTCGACAAACGCGATCGAATATCTCACACGACTTTGAGCCACGCCGTCCAATAAATCAGCGTGTGATTGGCCAGCAGCAGGATTTCGGGTTGCACACTAGCCAATTAAAATGATCATTCTGAGATCAATCACATTTGCGTTAGCACGTCTATGTTCTGTGCACCTTAAGTATGCACTGGTGTGGCTCACTGCGTGTCAGTACCTTCACTGGCACCATGTTGGACGACTCAAATGCAGTTGTTTAAGAGTGTGAAACAGTGGGCAAATCCTGTATTCATTCATAAATAACACTGTTAAATTGTAGTCATCCCGGGATCAATCACATGTACGCTTTCATACTTTGAAAACACAGAGCCACCAATGACCAAGCTGCAGAGAAAACAATTGAACCCAGATTACTTTGTCTTTCGTCTGCCAGGAATCATGGCAACCAGCACAAAACAATGAATGCCACATATTTTGCAATTTCCATGTCATGCCATTTAGTTTAGAGGCCATAATCATAGCATGATGTGCAATGCTTCATTAATATGAAAATAAGATCGAACAAGATCAGTCCCCCCCCCATCCCAGATAGCATATCATTGGCATAAAATCTATAAGGAACCGCCATAGCACAGGGAAGTGCACTGACACTCAATCACGTTGAATCACATGTTGAACAGCCTCACAAAACCAGTTTGCTGCCTCATATACTGTCCTGATTATTGTACCACGGAAAACAAACCAGCATAGAACCAAAGAGACAAGGAAAGCACCAGCCACCAAAAGCATGTGAGACACAGAAGTGAAAAGCATGTGAACTAAACTGCACAACAACTTTGCAAGCCAAGGAAGCAACCCTCAAACGAGTTCACAGCTGAAAAGAGGCGATTGAAAGAGGCGGATATCACCTGAGTTTGAGGGCAAGTTTCTCCATTTGCCTCTGGTGTTTCGGAAGTGTTAGCGTGGTGATTTGTTACAGGCGTCTCCCCGTCATCTGCACTGCCCTTCGTGATTACAGCATCTCCACTTTTCTCAACATCTGTGTCACTGCATGCCCCCTTGCCGTCACCCTGAACATCTGTATCTAACTGTTGGTCCACCTCCTCAAACCTACTTTCCACATCGTGGGCATCAACGTGGGAATGGTCTTTGTCAAGGTCTACACTTTCGTAATTGTCGTCACTCTCATCAGATCTCAAAGAATCCTCTGTTTTATGATCCTCCTTATCATCCATTTGCAGGTCCGTGGTTATGGTCTCCGATTCAGCTTCAAGACTAACTTCAGACATACCTGAAAACAGACACGCATAGACCCAGTGCATTTGAGACAGCTGATGATTGTAATTGTGAACCCTCTGCAAATATGTGAACAGAGTAGCCTAATTGTAATGACGACTGCAAATAAGGATATGATGTTGTATTCATTACCATACACATGTAACTTGGGGCATAGGAAAGGAAATACAGTCTAGATAAGTAGCATAGATATTTGTATACAATAAATTGTAGATCATTACTCCCAGACGGGAAATCTGGGTGTCACAGGACATTCAGTTTTCTAAAGTTGATGATATTCAACAAAGTTCAAATGGGAATGACCATAATGACTAAACACTAACATTTGGGTGTTTAGATTAACACTGTAGTAGCTGGGGTGTACAACTATCTGTAATGTTTTCTTCAACTGATAGTTGCAGTATTGAATTGCCATGAACCCAAACTACGAAGTTGATATTGCAAAACCATATGGACAGACAAACTAAGGGCTTCGTTGAGGCTTATGTATTTGACACAAGATGCCAAGGCCATGAATGGCTAGTTAGGCGAGGCACTGTTGCACGCTAGCTCACCAACACTGACAGTGGACCGCATATGTTCGGCAAGAACCTTTTCCAGTCCTTTTCCAAACCACGATCTAAAACACAACTCTTTAGTTACAACTAGTCGGCAATCGTTCAAATACCAGTACGTCTTTTGCGATGTAAGCTACTGTCAATATTAGCAAAACACTGAACAGACAGTTCACTCGTTGCGAGTTAATTTGCATACTAAGAATATAGTAAATATAGCCCATAAAGGTGTTTGAAATACTCGCATTGATGTTAAATGTCAGGAAACGAGTAGTTCTCTAAAAGGTAAAAAAGACGGAAATATCCAGCGGGGTGTTTGGAATGGAAAAACTTTATCTTACCTGTCTACGACCGTGGCTAACTATGGTAGTTAGCGATCGGTTAGCAACGTTTGGCGGCGTTTGTAAACGACGGAACTGCTCCCAATCGCGAGAGGGGCTAAATTTAACCTATCTATTTAATGATCCGTGCTTCAAGCTAAGGCTTTATCTGCAGTTGGGATCCCGGAAAATCCAATCGAATGGTTCATGTACTGCCATCATCCGCAAAAACTTTGCTGCATGCGATCCCCCCCTGCTGTTGGCATCTGCTGTGGTCACGTCAGCAAACCGCTGACAGTTTATAATCGCAGATTTACAATAAATATCAACTGGGAGAGTAAAATCCATCTGATCATGGCTGTGGTGTTAATATTATCAGCAGTTATACTTTTTCCATCATCGGTGTCTATAATTCTGGAGTTAAACAAAAAACTCAATTTCCCAGAAGTCCCAGCGTCACGTTTTGTACGTAGGAACGCAAACTCCAGCCCGACGAGGCCAACCAGAGGCCATATTGGAATCTAGTCGGCTTACACTCGGATGGCACTGAGTGTCTGCTGTTACTGGTAGTCTCTAATAATCATTTTCCAAACTTATATCGGAGTATTCTTGCACGACATTCCACTCGAGAACCTGCCAGTTCTGAACGGCACGTGGTCTCCGTGTTTGTTGTGGAAAGAATGAGTCCAACCGATGCTAAACGAGGAGCTAAGCGTAGGAAGAACAAGCGGGGCGGTGGCAGTAGCTGCAGTACTGTCTGCAACAGCAGTAGTGGCAAGGCCGGGGTTGTCTCGGCCCTGTGTTCTCAAGGAACGACAACACCTGTCCCTTCAGTAAGTTTTTTGACATCTGATAGCGGTGGAAATGGGAATATAGCGTCAATGGCTGGTCTGAATGGAGAGGTGAGTGTGTCACGATGTCCAGTTTGTGGCAAAGCCAGCGTCGCTGTCCACATATCAGCGACACATCTGATTTTGGGCCTGACATAGCTGGCGAGGAAGGAAGCTAATCAACCTCTTGGCAGCTAGACAGTATCCCAATTTGCTTAGTACACTTTATTAGGTTTATTGTACATTGCATTCAAATGTTACACCCATAGTTAACGATATGCACGACGCTGCGCTGACCTCGTTTTGTTATACTTGTGAGAGAAGATGTCCCAATGTTGTGTCTTATTTCATTAGCAGGGGCTAGCCTGAAACAACCATAACATGGACAACAAGTCAGCGTTATTTAGCAAAATAAAAACGTGTGGTTGCTGGTTCCACGTCTGTGATGTCTACTGAACTTATTGAATAGTAACTTGTCGTTCAGTGTGGGCGATGTGCATGGCTGCTTACACAAACATTGGCACATAGTAGTTGCTAACGTGAAGTTAAGTCTGCTGGGCCTTGTTTGAACTTGGGTGTTTTTTATGGACTGAGCGAACCGTTTTAATATGTCTCATATTAAAACATGCGTTTGCATGTTTGCCAGATCGGAGATGTATTACAGGGTCGTTGGAAATCTATATGTTGTTTGGTTATTGCTAGATATGACACTATGTTAGCATGTTCAATCCGTTCGCTTCACCATAGCTGCTTTACATGTGTACACACACATCCCAACCTGTGACGATGTTGTCAAAGTTTCAGCCTCAAACACGCCGAGCACCGCCTGCTGTCATTTCAAGTTGATCTATACATGAGACACACCGTGGTGGAAATGATTAATTTCATAGTTCAAATGAAATGGAATAGATACAATTGTAAATACAGACATGTATATACGTTATTGCCATGATTGCCCCAGACAGACATGATTGCCATGATTGCTATGCGTTTTATTGTCTTTAATGATGAAAACGCAAATTTTCATACATCGTATTTTCAGTTTATTGAGTTACTGATGCCCCGACACTGTTTCATGTCAAGATAGTTGATGTGTAGTATACACAATTGTTGCTGGTATTGTCTAAGCATTGTGATCTGATATGCAATATGTATGTTGTTGTTATGTATGTTGATGCCAAAGGTTGACAGCTCTCATAAGTGTTGGAGTACACTTTGTAAGTAAGTGTTCATGTTGGGCTGTTTGTTTTCCCCTTAGGTCCCAATGAACAATAGCCTCACACCACAGTTTACAGAGGGGCCAGTAAATGCTGACTTCTCAGGAGTCCTTCAGGTAAATTACTTGATGAGCAAATTCAACAACAACAAAAAACTGCCATGATGAGACAGATGTTGACTCTGCATAGAACCCAACCGATCTCTGATGTTTGGTTTTGAAAACATAGTGGACGGCTGTCAGGATAAAGGTTATTTTATTTGAAAATTATGTAAACAACAGGCAGTTGATGAAGTGAAGATTATTCATAATTCACTCTTTCACTCTATGAACATGTGTTTAGTGTTTGGTTTTAAGGTTGTAAGGGAAGAGAAGCTGGTCAGGATGTAGACATGATTCCAGCCTGTAACGCTGTTGGTTCTGTTACGACTTTTGCACGACAGAGTAATGCTTTAACGTAAAAACGCGATGACCCGAGGCTGAAGCTGGGGCGGTTGTGTGTCGTTTCTGTCCTCATTTCATCAACCCGCCTTCCCAACGCACCACAGACCCCGTTCACCTTCGGTCTAAACCAGCGGGCACCTTACACATCCGGTGACCGGTGCCTCTTGTGCCGCTGCGAACGCAAGGAAAGTGTCTTACAGTCCGAGACGGAGGGCTGCGGCCAGAATGGCACAGACCAGCCTACAAAGAACCCCAGTGCCCTGCAGCTGCCCCTGTGGGTCTGCCCCGACTGCAGGCGCACGGTGGAGAAGGAGGATCGGCAGACTGCCCTGGAGCAGTCGCTGGGGGTGAGTTGGGGGTGGCCTGCAGCTCTGATGTGGTCGGTCTTCATGGTTGTTGTTTTTTAATGGTGCTCTCGGCCTGAATGTGATTTGATTTGATTTAGATGTAAAACGTAACTCTGTTGGTAGGGTAGCTATGTATGCGTTGCTATGCTTGAGGTCAAGTAGTTTTTTCTGGCTCCTCTTGTGCTTTCATGCGTCTAGATCGTGCTGCTTTATATAACTTTAGTTTTTTTTTCTGTCAATATGATGTATCCGTATATCATGCCGCTGGGTTTTTCTAACAAGCTGTAAAACTCATCATTTTATGACATGGCCGTATGTTATGTTGCAGCATTAGAATAAACAAATATGTGTCTATGTGCAATATAAATGGTTTGAGCCTCACTTTCAACAAACATTGTTATAAATGCAGGTATTTCCCTACCCCGGTATGAGACCCAACTCGCATACGCTGTATATCATATACATAAACATATACTTTGTTACTGGGTCACAGAACATACCAGCTGAGATAAGCACATGCATGCAGATCATGGGCTTATCTTCAAAGATTCAAGCCGGGAAAGTGAAAAGGTCAAACATCAGGTTTGCATTTTACCTCACGGTTTTCAATAGGATCACTGTGAGCCTGTAGTGTAGTATACTCCTGTGTTGGGTCTCATTCGGGGCCAGCATTTCCCACTTCCTAATTGTGGCCTGTCAAAGCATTTCTTACACTTGCTGTGGTTCTTTATATGCGGCCACTCACTAACCGTGCTGTATACAAGAAGTGGTTATTGGTGCATCAGTCCGTCTTCTACCATTCAAAGGCTTACTGTAATGGGCACTACGTTTTCAATGTATGGTGTACGTATTTCACAGTGGCTAAGCTAAATAACACTGGTATGCCAGCTGCTATGCATACATGTAAAAGTGGCGCGTGTTCAGTCCTGGGAACAAGTGTCCATAGAATATGCTTCTTGAATGTGTTGTGTATCGATTTCATATTGCCTACCACGGATGTAAATCACAGAAAATTCTATTTTCTATTGCCTACCAAATGTGTGTTTTAATCCTTACCCCCCAAAAAAGGGCTTTCCTCCAACATGCACAATGTTCATCAACATCAACTCTACTTTCCCTCTTCAGAGTCAGGACTTCCTCCTGCACATGCCTGTGGGTAATGGAGGCCTGGTGCAGGAGCCTGCCCCAGCGGACAGAGTGACCGCCGCAGCGCCCACGCTACCCATGCTCCCTGCCCCCGACCTCTCCACGCCGATGGCCGCAGACACCGTGTGCAGCTGTGAAGCCTGCAACGAGAGACGGTCCGTTTCAAGCCACCCGTTGGCTTACCCCTTTGCTTACCTTGATGTGTTTTAATCAGAGCATTGCCTCTGGGTTTAATGATTCCTCCTCGTCGTTCAGCGTTTTGGTTTGAATCCATGTCAACTTGAAGGTAATCCGTAGACGTTTGTCATTCAGGAGCAGGGTAAGGGGTAAGCTGGCTGGCTTGTCGCAAACGGGGACACCCATAGTCCCGACAGCAGCTGTAGGACTTGGTACACCGAAGCTTTCGGTCGGGAGTCAAAACACCAAAGCCCCCGGGATGCCCCGTCTCCGCTGATCCGATTCGGAGGCGCCCGAACCAAACCCAAACCCCTCTGGTTCGACCCGTTGCAGGGAGATCTCAGCCGAGTCGGAGCGGGAGTCCCAGCAGCTGCAGAACCACTGGTCGGAGGTGAGGTACCTGGTGCGCTGCATCTACCGGAAGACGGGCACCCCGCTGGCCGAGGACCAGGACCAGCCCCTGGACCGGGACAAGGAGGGCATGAAGGAGCTGGTGGACAGGTAGGAGAGGCAGACACGCACGCACACACACGCACGCACACACACGCACGCACGCACACACACGCACACACACACACACACACACACACATCCTCTGAAAGCCTACAAAACATAACAAGGTCCCCTGCCCCCTTGGTGTGCATATTAATGTTGCATAAAAGTAACGTTGTTTCATGCTTACTTCAGTCGCCATATGGCGGTGCTGGCTCACGCGCGAGGAAGAGATGCAGATGGTTGGCTGAGTGGTTTTTGATGGCGTTCCAAAAGTTCCGGTGAGGTTTTTTAAAGAGAGCTGTTTCTTTGGACTAAGTTGTCATACTCGGGGCTGCCGAGGTATTGTTTCTTGAGAGGGCGACGGCGGTTCGCAGCCGTTTTGGTGATGGTGGGAGGCAGTCGGTTTGGCAGTTGACTCATTCTTTGGGGGGACTCCACACACGGTGACACAGTGACCTGGATTTGTTTGGTGTGGTTCACTGAACGCTGACTTGACTTGACAAAATGGTGGCAGCTCACTTGCGTGCCGAGACGAAGCCTAGCGGGATGATCCATGCACCTACACTGCAGTTACTACACGCAGGGATGCAAGCGGACGGGCTGACATTGACGTCCACCTCTTAGAACGAATGCATATAAACAGTGACATTTTTAGGTTTGTACAACCACGTGGCACGGCAGCGTTTGCGTGCACTCAGCCCCTCCCGACTTTCAGCCGCATTTAAAATGCAGTGTCATCACCCCACAGATGGAAGGATCAGTGGAGGTAACACTTGGCTGACTGTTATCGTTGGATGTGTTTTTTTTTTTTTACTTAAGCTTGCCCTGTAGGCAGGCCTGGGAATTCGGCTCCCCCGGCCAGAAGTTTACATTTCAGAGTCTAATTTCAGGGCCACTCGTCCGTCAGGCGAGTGCAGTAAGTAACTAGAACTAAACTTTCAGCATTTTTGTTTTTGAGGGAGTCTATCAGGGAGTCTGGGCACCAGGGACCTCTCGGTCTACAGAGCATAGATACTGATGCAACAAACAATCCAACCCCCGGGGCCAGGCCGACACTCAAGGCCGGCTGCCTGCTCTGTCTACAAGTGCAACAGAAATGGGGAGCGTGGACCGCTATGCATGTATTCCTCTCTCTCTCTCTTGCTCTCTCTAGCTCTCTCGCTCTCGCTCTCTCTCTCCTG
This sequence comes from Urophycis cirrata, assembly GCA_027123175.1. Classification (NCBI taxonomy): domain Eukaryota; kingdom Metazoa; phylum Chordata; class Actinopteri; order Gadiformes; family Phycidae; genus Urophycis; species Urophycis cirrata. Next base: position 11,354,941 of record JAOPUH010000104.1, on the reverse strand, counting down.
CCGTCCTCCTCCACAAACTGCTGCTAATCACTAATTACTGGTTGGGTTTATCGCTAGGCGAATACATTTCTAAGAATAGGGCGATGACTGAAAGATAGCTTGTTATCAGCTTGTACGTTATGGATTTACAGACTAGATAGCCCTGTTGATCGGTCATCCCAGGCTGGCCCAGCCTTCTGCTCGGGCTCTCCGGCAGGCCTTAAGTCCCCTCTCAATAGAGGAGAGTAGTTCGCAATAAACAAAGGTTGTTATAGTACAAAGTGATATAAGTGGTATAGTGAACAAAACTCTGCTTAAGGATTCTCCATGTCAATTCAAAAGATAAGTTATTCTTATCTCTTTGATCAGTGATGAGACTGAATGATTGTCTTTTATGCCTTACTGTTGAATTGTTGAAAAAAATATTTAAAAAAAATATAAAAAATATAATATATTGATTTAAAATACAGCTAACTTGCAGAGCCACTTGGAACAAATGAATGGAAACCATATTTTACTAGCATTGTGTATCGCGATGAATAGAGTAAGGCACAATGCAATGAGGCGTCACTGATATTGCCAATAATCATTATGATTTTATTGTTCACATTTTTGGTAGCTCTCCACATTGCCCCCTACGTGTGTTTGCAGTATATATTCTCTTGTGCTATGTCTAGTTTTTCACAGTCTTATTAGCTTTTCAAATGGAGTAAAATCAACCCAGAGACATGCATACACTCATTCAGATATGCATTCTGATTCCCCCCCCGCCACCGTCAGTACTTCCCGTAACCCTGCTGCAGCAGAGCCCCGCCCCTATTGCACAAACACATGTCGCCTGGCCAAAACGGTAGTGAGGCCTATCATGTTTTTAGCATGCCCACTGGTGTGGAGGGGCAGTGGAGGCACGCCAAGTATTGCAAAGACGGGCGAAGGTTTTGTGGGTCTTTCTAGGACTTCAGAGGTTTAAAATTGAGTATTGATTGCAAACACACAAAACATTTTGGACACGGCCAAATCACGCGTGAAAGACCAATCGTCAACAGTAGACATTTGGTGCACGTCTTCGTTGTTGAGTCTATTTTAGACTGTTGAGATTCTCCGTGGCTGTTGATGGACACTAAAGGCTCGTAGTCTTAACATCACCCACCGCTTCCGCACACAGGCTGTGTGAGAAGGACCCCTACCAGCTGTACCAGCGGCTGGAGCAGCAGGCCCGCGAGTACGTCCTGGAGATGAAGGTGCGGCTGCTGAAGCACCTGTCCGCCGGCTCCAAGGTCGGGGGCGGGGCACCGCCGGCGGTGGCGGCAGCGGCGGCGGCGGCGGGGGTGGCCAAAGGCCCGCCCCGGGCCCACCAGTTCATCTCCCTGCTGCTGGAAGAGTACAACGCCCTCTGCCAGGCGGCACGCACCATCAGCAGCTTCCTGCTCACACTGGTCAGTTGGGATCTTCGCTCCACCGCCGCCGAAGCCGTGTTCCGTGGATGTGTGTAGAAAATCGCTGACTTGGCTGAATTTAATTGCCAGTGTTGTTACTCATGTGGCTGGGTCTGTAGTCATCTCACCAAGCCTTGACTGTCTCCCAACCTCATTTACGGTCCGGCAAAAACCATCAGGGCGATGCAATTCGCCCTGATAGTTCAGATCCACGGTTTTCCCCTCAAAGCGTCATTGTTTCCTCCCGGAGGCGGGTGCTCCACAAATGTTCGGGAACCAATTAAAACGTCTCGCCTCGCAATTTCCGGCGTCTCGTAAACCGGGCATTTTGCAGTCGCCTCGTCTTGTGCCTTCGTTTTAAAACGCGCTTCGTTTTTTTTTTTTCCCCCTCAGGAGAAGGAGCACCTCCAGAAGTTCCAGGTGACGTGGGAGCTACACAACAAGCACCTTTTCGAGAACCTGGTGTTCTCGGAGCCCTTCTTGCACAGCAGTCTGCCCGCACTGGTTGCACAGCTGAAGTAAGACATTGTTGAACCGCGACTGGCGGTGCCCCACCCCCCACCCCCCTTAGATGCTCGCTGTTCCCCAGAGCAACGCGGTCGTGTCCAGAGTTGTTTCCTCTGGTTGGCCTCGGGGCTCTGCACATGGGTTGCATCACTTGCCGACGGTCGCTTCGGCTCAGGGTTTTAAAAGGGATCACGGGTAACAAAAAAGAAAATGCGACTGGCGACCGAAATCATGAGGCTGACGTTGGTTTCTGTGAACGGCGGTGACACGATCACCGCGTCACAGTGAAATGTCACTTTAATCAACCCATGGAGTTATCCGACGTTGGTTCCATCTCACATATTGACAATAAAAACTCAAGGGTTTGGTTTTATAATGTTAAAGGGGTTTGGTTTTATAAAGGCAAATAAACCTTTCGCAAATCTCACTTAAGCTCGGGGAGGCAATTTGGAGAAACCAGGCAGACTAAGCTAGATTTTCAGTAAAGTCTTCCACTGAAAAAATCCCTCCCTTCAGGCCTCCCTCCAAACCACTCCCCTGGCTCACATGACTGGCTCACTAGCTGTAGCAATAGGTCTGCCTTCATTTGTGGAAGACTCACTGCATTCGGGCTGCCGAATGTAATGAGTGGACGGGCTTATCGGAGGCCTTCGCCAGCCTTAGACACCAGAGTCTGCCAAAAAGCGTGCCTAAAATACATTGCCCTCCCTTGTTTTCAATGTCAAAAGAGCATCTCTCATCCGTTTTTTTCACGACAAAGAGGCGGAGTGGACTAGAGTCCTCCCCGGTAACGTAGGAAGATGACACACCTGGAGCACATCCACAGGATATCCAGTGACCAACTTAGGGCAACCGCATTTCCTAAAATAAACCCTTGACGTAGTACGGTTTACTGTTTATTATTCCCTCTAACCTGTGATACGCGTGCAATAAATACTGTGTGTGTGTGTGTGTGTGTGTGTGTGTGTGTGTGTGTGTGTGTGTGTGTGTGTGTGTGTGTGTGTGTGTGT
>JAOPUH010000104.1:11305410-11319455 GCA_027123175.1 Urophycis cirrata | reverse complement strand
GTTGGTTGGGTGGGACGTGAGCGTATGCATGTGGCGGGCAGGGAGGGGGGGCGGGGGGGGGGGGGGGGGGGGGGGGGGGGGGGGGGGGGGGGGGGGGGGGGGGGAAGAGAGAGATGGATGTTTACTTGGCTGTCAGGGGGTGAAATAAATGGTCTCGAGGTGATTTACGATCGCACACAACGCATACATTGCTCAAACGTAGAATACGCTGATAGAGGCTGAGCAGAATCAGTCCGCGCTGCTTTTGCTATTTAACACTCTGAATTACGTTTGTGCAGTACCAGAGCTCTGTATGAGGTACATATGGGGCGTCATTCATCACACAGTGTAAGGTGATGAATGTAGCCGAATGCATGTCGTTATTTGAACACCCAACGCCATTTAGTTTAGTTTGGTAACACTAGTAGGTCTATAGGCTCTCCGAGAGGCTGGATGGATACACATCATAATTATTAACTTTGAGACAGATTTTTTTCTAAAAGGTTTAAAAGTGCCAGCCAATCAGCAAAGTCTGTTTTGTGTGTGTGTGTGTGTGTGTGTGTGTGTGTGTGTGTGTGTGTTTCTCTGTGTGTGTGGGGCAAGTGGTGATTCCTGACTTGAGTGTTAAGGGCTCCAAACACATTGAGGGCTCATAACATATGGAGGGTCAATCACAGAAAGTTTAACAACCCACTGTCGTACACCGCTGACACCATAATAAACCCCCGCGCCAGCTAACGCAATTACAGTGACTTTGTTTAAACATTCCACAATGCCAGAAATGACATCTATGCTAAACACGAAATAGGCGCTTTAAGGGACAACATAATGTAACCCACAGCAAACTGCCAGAACAAACAAAGATGTCTGCATGCCATCGTAATACTTCCTGGTGGTACACAAAAAAAAAAGGCCTTTTTTGGACTTGGTCCAACTGGAAAATGTGTAGAAAACACTGGAAAGCCATCTGCTTGCTTTTAAAGTCTTTGGGTTTCGCATTTTGTAATGCATCACGTGACCAGCCTGCTAAGTGAAATGTATCAGCCTAAACGCATCATTGCTGGGCATACGTATAGAATCCACTTGTCAAACATATTACATTTGGGTAAAAGTGATACTTGGACAGAGACGAGGTTCTGTTTTGAAGACCATGGCCATCCTCTCTCGATGAGAAAAAACTCCCCAACCCTCTAAAGCAGGACTCGGCCTCCCCTCCGCGGGCCTTCGCAACCACGGGCCCGCTAACCGCAACGAAGAGCCGGTTCTGGAGCCAAAAAAAGCCCAGAAAAGATGGGTATGAAATGGGGGCCAATGGTGATAGTGCATCTGGGTTGAATTTAGCATTTTTCAGGCCGTCCTGTTGAAATAAATATGAGGCGAACGCGGCGGGCCTGGACACAGTCAGGGACCCGGGCTTTCCCTTTGCTCCCAAGCAACCGTACATTTGGAAGACATTGGGCTTCACTCTCATCCTTGAGTAAAAGTGACAGGTTGCGGGCGCAGAAAGATTAGCATTCCCGATTCCGGTAAGAGACGGCAGCGCGCATGTTAATCAGTATTTGATTGCTTTGCGTTGGCTGTGCCCGCGTTTCTCCTTCAGTCCAATAACATTCCTTATCTAGACTCACATCTGCAGCAGGGGACGGTCGTCTTCATGTGACGTTCTGTCAACAGCCATATAAATACCGACAAAAACCAACAAACGAAACACTCATATTTCCAATTCCGTGGAATCAAATCTACACGACGCAATGCTACAGATAAATCAACTGGTTATTTGCTGTTGGAAGGCAGCCACAGTTCCACCCAACTGTAAAGCCCATATGTGCGGAGCTACACGCTACATGCTACGTGCTATGACACACGCCACCCGACCGCAGCGCTCTGCGCTGTTAGCAAGATGTCCGCCCTGTCACCGTGCTCTGCAGTTCAACAGGACGGACATCTGTGACTCTGGGTAGCTCCCAATAGCACCCAATAGGCTCCCAGCAGACGTCACCGTCTGAACAGCGCGGGTCCAGGTGCTGATAGATATAGGGGATACGGGACAGACTGACTGATTAGTAGGTCACTGGACAAAAGAGACTGTCCAACTCCTTAACGAGCTAGACTAACTAACCGATCAACGAACTAGCTAACTTGCGGATTAACCATCTATCTCGACAGATGAGCTAACCAGCGGTCTGACTGAATGACTTAGTAACTTAACTCGATTTACCAGGCCTCAATCGGGCTTGAGTTTAGATTATATTTAAAAAAAAAAAAAAAAAACTGCTCTCACGGTACTGCCTGTGATCTCAAATCTGGTTTGACTCATGGAGCTATTTGAATATGGAGTAACATGAGCATTGGAGCTGAACTACTGGGCCAGCTGAAGGCGTGCAGCGTGTTCCCTGATAGATGGAGCAGGGTCTTCAGATGTGCTGCTGTTGCCTTCAATTCAACCGGCCCATCAATCATCACCGCAGCGCCCGGCTGACGTCAGGACTCCGCCCAGCCGTCGGCGAGCCAGAGCCCGGCCCTGAAGCCAGAGAGGGCAGCTTTTTAACCGCTCGACTTCAGCAGAATGCCTACGCCACATGCCTACGTCAACACCGCCCGGGCACCGACTCGTAAAGTTTTAAGGGAGACCCCCCATTTGTAAAAAAAAAAAAAAAAGGAAAAAAATAAAAAAAATAAAAAGGAAACATGTTATTGAGTGTTATGGAGTTGAGTGTTCCTCTAATGTCGAGTTTTTTTTTATTTTTTAAACGGCTCTGAGATCCGTTTAAAAGGCGCCCATTCAGGTCTCATTCAAAAAAAGCTTTTTTAGTTTTCCGTTTTATTGAGTGCTATTGGGCTGATGAAGATTACGGCAATCTTTATATGGAACGTATTATACGTCGATTCCAAGCGTGGGGAGAGCCGGGGCCTGAACTCTGTGTGTTAGGAAACACAGCGTGGGCATGTGGGATTATGGGTTGGGGAAAGAATGCACGTTGGGACAAAGAATCCCTCTTATCAAGATTGTTAAAGGGTGGAACTTTTAGTGACTTAACAACCGTAGAATTCAATTGGAAGCACATTGGTAATGTCCTAATAGGGCATCTATCAAGTGGAAATCAATTGAATTAAGAAGGCCTGGCCCCCTTTCCCCCCCCATATCCAATGTTAGCCATTTGAGCCACTAGCAACAGTGCTAGACGTACCAGACCCTTTTGTGACGTAGCCCAAACATTTTAGTTCACAACAATCTGCGAAAAGTTTAATTCGTGAGAATTGACACAGGATGCGTCTCCTGTACATGTTTAACTCATTTATGAACACATTTTTAATATATCTAACCTGAGATTTGCAATTCCCATGAAAACTAATATTTCAGACAAATCAACCGCACCACCGCACACGCAGTGTATAATAAGATAACCATTTTCAAAAACGCCAACGGTTTTCGATCAGTGTGTTTTCCTCAAAAGGAACTGTTCCCCAAAATCCCCCCCCCCCCACCCCCCCTGAAACCAGAAAGGCATGCGGCTCATCAGAAACATCGTTAAGGTACAAAACCCAGACGCTACACCAACGGAAATTGTGTCGCTTATGTAGAAACCGAAAAACATGCGCGTATCCCTTTAAATGACTCTGGAAAACCTCAGCGAGTTCACAAATCGATTCGGAAAGAACGGGGTCAAGGACATAACGACGTGCCTTTCTGGCCGCAGGCTAAGTGCTCATCCTCACCGAAAGCGTGACAAAAACGTTTTTTTGTTTTAGGGCGAGTGATGTAGTTTTTATGATGTAGCATTGATGTACAATCTTGTTATAGCAAATCATAACAAGCCATGGGAGGGAGCAGAGGGTAATAAGGTCTTAATCCATACTGTTCTAACACAGGGTCTGCCACTCACACAAACTTGCATTTTCGCCCCCATTAAGACTCACAGCGACCTCGGTAACATTTTCCTTTTGAAATGCATAAAGAAGTGTTTCATTTTCTGCAGATACCAACATGTTTACAACAGCACATTCATATTTAATTGCGTCTTCAGACATCTGTTCCTGGTTAGGGTTTTTACATAATAGGATTCTAATACATGATGGAGTACAGGTTTTTCCCCAAATTAGTTTTATTATCAAAGCAAGTTGTGTTTGCGGAAAATCGTCTCTATTTAAGTCATCAAACAATTTCTCTTTGCTCCTACGACAACAGGAACAGGAACCACTTTAAATGTTTGACACAATGGATATTAACCCCAGTGGATATGCTGTGTGGCTATAAAAAAAACAAAAAACAAACATCTTCCTTAAAAAATCAATTGAACACAATAAAGCACAGAGGTGATCATAGGGATCCAATGTTAAGACTGTCATTAAATCATTAAATAATTAACTACTTCCCAGTTAATTATGGAAAAAACAGTTGAAACCAACAAAGTCACTTCAGCAACGCGTCCGCACCTCATCACACCCGTATCTCCGCACCTCATCACACCTGTATCTCCCCACCTCATCACACCTGTATCTCCCCACCTCATCACACCTGTATCTCCCCACCTCATCACACCTGTATCTCCCCACCTCATCACACCTGTATCTCTGCCTCCAGCAGGCTGGCCGTGTGGGGCCCCGAGTGCAGCCGGATGCCCCCCACCCCGGCCTCCGAGACCACCGGCGAGGCGTTGGGAGTCCTCACGGTCAGCAGGGACAGCGACGGCGAGAAGCTGGGCGTCATGGCGCACGGCGTGAGCCCTGTGTTCCTCGCCAGCGGCGAGTACGAGTACCTGGGGTACGAGGGCCTCCGGCTCAGGGTGTGGGCGTGGCCGGCCGTCCGCGGGGGCACGCTTCTGATGCCCGGCTGGGCCACGCCCGTTATCAGCGGGGGCGGGTACATGAGGCGGCTCGCCTCCGCCACCGCCGGCTCCTCCTCCGCGGCCCCCTGGAGGTCCTCGTCGCGCAGCATGCCGATGTCAGCGAAGACGGCGGCCAGCGGCCGGAAGATGGGCTCCCAGTCGGTGAGGTAGTCCCAGCCGTAGCTCCCGTGCAGCTGGTCCTCGGGACACACCAGGGACGACAGCGAGCCGGCGGGGGCGCGGGCCTCCGACAGAGGAATGTGACCTCTAATCCTCATGCTTTCTTCCAGATCCCCGACCCTGATTGCAGTCTGGAGCAGCCCCTCGCCACCCCCCTCCTCCTTAAAGTGGTGCAGGCTCTCGGCGCTGGCCAGCGCCGCGGAGAGGCCCGCGCCCGCGCCGGCCAAGTGCTCCGGGCCGACCTCGTCGGAGCGGCAGGAAACCCGGTCCCCGGCGGCGTGGCGGTCGGGGCTCTGCAGCTCTCCCGCGCTGTGTCGGGATCCGGTCCTTTTATGGCAGGGGAGCGCGTTAATCCACTTAATCTCCTGGTCTTCTGCCGTCTCCCCTTCTGCTGAACCGCGGCCGCTGGAGTCTGAATGTCTGCACGGGTTCGAGATATCGCTCTCCCGCAGCGCGCTGTCGGCCCTCATCAACTCCTGCAGGCTGACGCCGTTTGGCGAGTTAGCGCTCGCTCGGCCGAGCGAGCCGCCGCCGCCATTGTTGAGGTTGACGGCGATGGCGGCGGCGGCCTTCCTGACTGTGGCCACCCTCATCTTGTAGCGGAGCACCAGGGCCACGAACACGGCGAGGAACAGCAGGAAGGTGAGCAGCGAGACGGTCAGGCTGGCCATGTGGACGTCCAGCGGCACGCCGCTCAGCGCCGCGGCCGAGCCTGAGACGTTGACCGACACCAGGCAGGTGGCGCTCCTGGAGCCCGGTCTGGGGCTCGCCGCCGAGACCACCAAGCGCACCGTGTCCTCGCCGGCCGGGCCGGGTCTCCGGCGGTACGCGGTGGTGCCCGACGCGGCGACGATGACGACGGCGCCGGTCGCTTTGTCGACGGAGAAAAACGGCGAGGGCTCGGGGAGGGAGTACTCCACCGTGCCGTCCACGCCGGCGTCGCTGTCCGTGGCCGCCACGCGGCCCACCGTCTGGCCGGGTGCCGCGTCCTCCGGCAGCCGAAAGCTGTACTGGCGCTGGGCGAAGACGGGGCTGAACTCGTCCACGCCCGTGACGGCCACCAGCACGCGGACCGTGGCCGCCTTGCCCCCCTTGTCCCGGGCCTCCACCACCAGGCAGAACTCCCGCTCCAGCTCGTAGTCCAACGTCTGCCGGGTGTGAAGGTCCCCTGTGAGCGGGTCCACGGCAAACGCCTCCCTCCTCTCGGGGCCGCTGCTGCCGTAGTCGGCGAAGCAGGGCTCCAGCACGGCGTAGGTCAGCTGGCCGTAGGGCCCCCGGTCAGCGTCCACCGCCGGCACTGTGCACACGGGGCTGAAGGCCGGCAGGTTCTCCGACACGGAGCAGTTGACGGCAGGGAAGGCGAAGTGGGGCGCGTTGTCGTTCTCGTCCAGCACGCTGACGAAGACCACGGCGAAGGCCACGTGGCCCCCGTCCGACGCCCGCACCGTCAGCGTGTACTTGCTCTCCTGCTCGTAGTCCAGGGGGGCGGTGACCGACAGCAGGCCGGAGGCGGGGTCCAGCCGGAGGCGGCCCCTGGCGTTCCCCGACACGATCTCGTAGCGCAGCAGTCCGTTGGCGCCCAGGTCGGGGTCGCGGGCGCTGAGCTGCGCCAGGCTGGCGCCCGCCGCACTGTCCTCACTGACCCGCGCGTGGTACTCGGCGCTGGCGAACGCCGGGGCGTTGTCGTTGACGTCCGTCACCGTCACCGTGACGACGGTGGAGCCGTTGAGCGGGGGCGTGCCGCGGTCCGTGGCCGTGATGGTCAGCCGGTAGCTGACCACGCCCTCGCGGTCCAGCGGGCGCCGCAGCACCAGCCGCCCCACGCTCTGCTGCCGGTTCCCCGGGGCGGCGGCAGCAACCGCTCTGACCTCCAGGGAGAAGCGGCCGTCCTCGTTCCCCTCGGCGATGGCCAGGTCCAGGTGGGTGTTCTCCGGCGCCCGGTCCGCGTCCTCCGCCGACACGGCGAGCAGGGTGGCGCCCGGGGGCGTGTCCTCGGGCACGTCGACGGCGTAGACGTCCCGGAGGAAGAGGGGCGCGTGGTCGTTGGTGTCCCGCACCGCCACCTCCACGGCGACCAGGGCGGAGCGGGTCGGGTCCCCCCCGTCACGCGCCTCCACCAGCAGCTGGGTGGGGGCGCCGTGGGCGGTGTCCCTCAGGGCTGTGGTGGTGAACAGCGACCCTGTAGAGCAGCAGCACGTTGCGTTGTTGAGGATATTCTAATGCGTCTGCCCAAGATAACTGTTTCAAAACATGAGAAAATCGAAAGCACACAGTGCTTATTTCCTAGCCCATCACGTAAGCGTACACATTTTGACGGGGCTATACATTGTCAATATATTGGTAATATTGTTGACTATTTAGGGGGGTTTTGGGAGAAAAAAAAAAAAACGCCTATAACTTGAGGCAGGCATTGTTGTGTTATTGTTTGTTGGCTTCAATAAAGTTTTCCCTTTCATACCCCTCTAATCGCCACATTATCCCGCTGCCTTGGTCTGCAGAGAACAATCTAGAAATTGTGCAATTGGCAAAATTACACCCTGGGTGTCCTCATGGATTGCATGCGGAGCGTCTCAAAACGAGACAAAAACCCTCTCTCTCTCTCTCTCTCTGTCTCTGTCTCTCTCCTGGCTGGCGTGCTTTTGGTGGCACGAGCCGGCATCCGCTGTGCCAAACAAGCGGGTTTAATTGGGGGGGGGGTACAGAGGAGAAACAAGAAGAAACGTGCCAGGCGAGCGCCTCGACACGAGGATAAAGTAATCCGGTCGGTGAAAGGCTTTTGTTGCGCTCACCACCGCGACGCGGGCCGGCCAGGCGTGCTGCAGTTTATGCAAATGCTCCATTGTGTTTCCTCTGGCTCTGTTCATCAGAGCATACAGAAACACATCAGGGATTTGGTCGTCGGGGCGTTTTGTTGGAAGTGCCGGCCGCCGGACCGCGAGCTCTCCTCTGGCCCCCCCCCAGCGTGACGGACCCCCGGGAAGAATGGAGTGCCTGGTGGTCCACCCCCCCCCACGTCCCCATCCCCGTCCCGGAGTGGCAGACAGAGCGGCTGGACCGACGGTCCCCCCAGCAGCAGGGAGATGCTTCGGTGGTGGGGGTCTTACCGTTGTCTGGATGGATGTGGAAACCCAGCGACGGCGATGCGTTCAGCAGCCTGTAGGAGACCTTCCCGTTGAGCCCGGAGTCGCAGTCGGCGGCCGACAGCGTGGCGACGAGGGTGCCGGCCGGGGCCTCCTCCGACACTTCCACCTGGGACCGCACATCCAATGTCACGCGTTTCAGTGGGCATTCGGGGATCGCGTTGCCGAGAGCCAAGCCAAAAGCCGGGGTTCAAACCCACAACCTTGGCGCTGTGAGGCCAGAAGCGCTCACCCCGCCAAGGCGCCGATAAGCGTGTCGACATGTCGGACCCGACACGTAAACGCGATATTTAGTTTTTGATCCTGTTGGGGTGATCAAGTTGCCCACTTGATAACCCCAATGATGTGCCGCATACCGCTGTTGGCTAGGCTAGGTAACTGGTGAATGGTGCCACCTGAGAAATGATGGTGTAGCCTGATGTCTGCTATGGTGTTGCACCTGATGGTGGTTATTATATCACTTGCATGTTGTGTGCTTGGTCTAATCTGAGCTGGCCTTCTACATGTGTTCACCTTGGATGACGGCACAAGGGACAGTAACATCTTGTCCTGTGTATTAATGAATGAAATGCACCTAAAGTACATGAGTACATAAATCATAAACATAAAAGTGGGGCACGGTCTGAACATACCTGATAGGAGACTCGCTCAAAGACCGGAGCGTTGTCGTTGACGTCCAGCACGGTGACGACCACCTCGCCGGCGGTCTGGTGCAGGGTGTCCGACGCCAGGACCCCCAGAACGTGCTCCGCCCGCTCCTCGTGGTCCAGGGCCCGGGTCAGCGTGATCACGCCGCTGTACCGGTCGATGGCGAAGCAGCCGGGGGCGCCGTCGCCGTCGGGGTCCGCCAGGCTGTAGCTGATGGCGGAGCCCAGGTCCACGTCGTTGGCGGTCACCTGGGTGACCACGTGGCCCGCCGGCAGGTCTGGAGCAGAGCGCACAGCCGTGGTCAGAGAGGCGTGTCGCGTGTCGCCTCACGGCGAGATTGCGCACACAGAGTTGAATCATTACTTCAGTAATGATTCAGAGCGTCCGGTGAACAGATGTAGGAATGAGTTACGTGAGCAGATGAGCATACTTGACGTATTTAGATTTACGCGTAGTCATTTGGCAGACGCTTCTGTCCAAAGCGACTCACAGGCAAGGCTTAGTACAAACAGAGTCTACAATCACTACTGAAGCAGCTACAAAAAAGCATTAAAATATTAAACATTAAAATATTAAAATAACATTAAACATTAAAACAACATTAAATTAAAACAACCCAACATTAAAATAAAAACAACCCAACAAAAAAAACTGTCCTGTTTCTAAGAACAAAGAACAAAACCATCCGGACAGACACAAGGTGAGTGGGGTTTACTCTTCGTCGCGCGGTCACTTCATGTTTATGAGTGGGTCTTACTCTCGGCTACCACCACCGGCCTCATGGGCGGGATGGTGGGGCTGTTGTCATTGACGTCCACCACTTGGACCCTGATGGTGGTGGTGCCGCTGAGGGCAGGACTCCCTCTGTCTGTGGCCCGAACCACCAGCCTGCAGCACGGAGGGGGGGCACACAAAGGTCATCATGACTCAAAGTGGGGAATATCTTTTTCGGTCATTCATGATGGTTTAATCCAAAGGAACTTCCTGTGATGTCCGTAACGAGCAGATACAGGCTAGGTTAGGTCCTTGGGGAATCGAACCCCATACTTTTCATCAGCCAGTCGTCGCCCAAGCCACTACACTATCCCTGCCTGCTTGCAGCATTAGCAAGTATTGCTGATTTTGACAATCATGTCTCTTGTAACGACATACCATTAAGATCAGAGGTCAATAGTGTTTCGTAGGAACTGCACCGTACTTGTACAAGGGTGTGATCTCACGGTCCAGCAGCACGTTCGTAGCCAGTATGCCGCGCGCAGGGTCCAACAGGAACGCATTGTTCTGGTTCCCAGACACGATGGAGTACTCAATCTGCCCGTTCATGCCGCTGTCGGCGTCCGAGGCAAACACCTGCGAGGCGAGGAGGAAACGAGCAAACCAACAGAGACACTTTCAGCACAGCTGTTCACCTTGCCACAGCTTACAACATTAGTTTTCAAAACGCGGCTCATTCAACACACAGCATTTCTGCCTTCTCTCAAGTGCATGTCCTGACATCTCTAGCGGGCTGCGGGCGTCTGGACCACATCGCCATACACTTTCAGATTCATCCATTTTGTAGGCCAAAATCTGGCTTAGTGTGGACGCACGGCCAAATGGGGGTAAAAAGGCGTTACCCCAATTCACAGTTTGCCAGTGTGGTGTGAACATGGACCTTAAGACTCACAATAAACCGCCATTGTATTTCAGCCACAGCTCAAGGCTTTTGGGACACCCGGCGTACCTGCATGATGTAGGTGTTGTGCACCTGGCCCTCCCACACGGCCGTGCGGTAGAAGGCGTAGTCAAACAGCGGGGCGTTGTCGTTGGCGTCCCTCAGGGTGACGGCCACCCGGCTGTGGGCCGTCTCCAGCCCGCTGTCCGCCAGCACCACCAGCTGGGCCTGGCGACCCTCCTCGAAATCCAGGGCGTCGGGTCTCCGCACCGCGATCTCACCTGGTGGGTGGGCGGAGGGGGTTCCAAGATGGCCGCCGAGCACACACTCAATTACACATGACTGTTGGGCGAACCTAGCCATCTCTGCCGTCGTCTCAGGGCGTGTGCTTGACTTTTGGGAGATCTCTCTTTTAGATTTGGGGGGGGGGGGGGGTCATGGTGAGTGTGAAACGCAACAAAAACAAACAAGGAACCGAAGAGCAAACAGCACCAGGCTTTGACAATCAGGCTGGCGAATCAACTCTTTTGATCCAATTCCCAATCGAAAGAAAGACAACAGAGGAACTCCCGGGAAAGGATTTACGCGGCTCAATTGTTTGACAAACAGAGAAATGCAAAAGTTCAAAAGAGATTGGATGACTGTCGGGTGTTTTTGTAGCTGGATATAAGGAAACAAAACATTTTGTTCAGGAATCTAAACAGAGAGATTATTAGGCCGGTGAAGGATGTGGAAAGTGGAGTGAAAGAGGCATGTTCAGTACCCGGTCCAATTCAAACAAGGAAGTAAACACGCCTTGAGTTGTTGCTCAAGATCTAACATGCTAACAACACCCAGCTAGCAATAACAGTGGAATCATACGTGTCATTTTATATAATACCAGCGTGTTGAGGAAGTACAACAGTGTCGGGTTGTAAATACGTTACCTGTGTTCTCGTTTATGGCGAAGATCTCACGCTCATTGCCGCTGAAAATGCTGTATCGGATCCTGAGCCCGCTGGTTGATTGGTCGGCGGCCTCGATTTTAGCCACAAACGTTCCTTTAAAGAGAGGAACCATTTGATTCCAACTGTCCCTTCCAGCACCCCATGAGGACCATCACTGAACATGTTAACCTGAGAAAAAGTGAAATCCTACCGGCTCTGCTGTTCTCCATGATGGTGGCGTTGTAGACCTTCTTTGTGAACTGCAGCCCACTCTGGTCTCCCGTCAGGTGGACGAAGACCAGGCAGGTGGAGGTGAGCGCCGGCTCGCCGCGGTCCACCGCCAGCACCTGCAGCTTCCGCCCCGGGAACCCGGCCCGCAGGGGCCGCGCCAGCCGGACGTCCCCCGACGCCTCGTCCAGGGCGAAGAGACCGTCCCCCTCCGACCACGCGTACCGCACCGTCCCGTTCGCGCCCTGGTCCAGGTCCGTCGCCGTCACCGTGGCGATGACCCGGTCCGGCCGCCAGGTCCTTGTGGCGGCCACCCGGGCGTTGACGGGGTCCCGGGCGCAGGCGGGCGCGTTGTCGTTGACGTCCTCCACCTCCACGGTCACCGTCACCTCCGAGCTCTGGGGCCCCACCGCGCAGCCGTCGGTGGCCAGGGCCCGCAGGGTGTACTGGGCCCGGCTCTCGCGGTCCAGGGCCCGCGTGGTGCGGATCACCCCCGTGGCGGCGTCCACGGCGAAGGCCCCCTGGCTGCCGTCCTCCTCCAGGCTGTAGGTCACCTCCCCGTTGGCGCCCTGGTCCGGGTCGGTGGCGCCCAGCCGGAGGACGGCAGTGCCGGCGGGGAGGCCCTCGGCCACGGCGGCGTGGTAGTGGTCCCTGGAGAACGAGGGGCTGTTGTCGTTCTGGTCCAGCAGGCGCAGGTGCAGCTGGGTGGTGGAGCTGCGTGGCTGCGGCCCGCCGTCGGTGGCCCGCACGGTGAGCGTGTAGACCCCCTGCTGCTCGCGGTCCAGGGCCTCCGTGGAGCGCACCGCGCCGCTCACCGCGTCCACGGCGAAGGGGCCGCCGCGGCCCGGTTCACCTGCGGGGAACACGGGCGGACGTGAGGAGGACGGCGCGCTGCCGGCGCCACCTGGCGACCGGCGTTGGGAAACCGGAGCGGCTCAGCGATACGCGGATCCACCGGGGACATTGTGTCTTGTTACCTTGTTTTTGTTTTGTGTCAACAAATAATCGGTCAAACGTCATTCAGATTCATCCTTATCTTAAAGTGATTAAGCATTTCCTGTTTCGTGATGTGTTCGCCTTGTAAAACAATGTGTACGCTGTGTGTCCAGTTGGGTATGAATGTACATGTACATAAAACAATTAAGTCATAAAGTAATAAAGTTTGACACAAGGGCAGTAGGGCCACATCTCTCCCAGACACAGACAGCAGGGATGTTTGTCAGGGGAGGCGTGGAGGCTTCCTCACCGTCTAAGGAGTAGAGGATGGTGCTGTTCTGACCCAGGTCGGGGTCCGAGGCCTGGGCGGTGTGCAGCACCCCGGGGGGCAGGTTCTCCGGCAGGCTGACTTGGAAGGAGGTCTGGGCGAACCGCGGGGGGTTGTCGTTCTCGTCCAGCACCGAGCAACGCACTGTGGCGGTGGCCGAGAGCGCCGGGGAGCCCCCGTCACGGGCCAGGACTGAGGAGACAGGAGGAGGAAGAGGAGGAGGAGGAGGACGAGGAGGCACGATGATGAAGGTTAGATGATGTCATTTCAAAAACAAAACAAAACAAAAGCACTTTTCACTTTTGCAAAAAATCTGAAAACCAAAACCAGTAAGAACTGATCGCGGCATGATAAAAAACATTGCAATTCATGCCATTAGTGGTGAACAAATGATATAAAGATGTGTGGGCACTGGGCAGAGAGACACGGCTCGAGACCCGGCTGGGAATGAGTGATGTTGATACGAGTGCCAGGTGTTGAAGCTGTGGGGGTTGTAGAGATGAGTACAATATCATCAGGTATTACAACAGTGGAGGACGGGACACACATGCAGGATTTCCCATGAAGCGCCACAATATCTCACCGTGATTTACATTCTGAATTCAAATTTCAGCGAGGAGTTTTTTTTTTTATTTGGAAGAAAGACTAAGTGTGCCACATTTGGGAGACTAATAAATGCAGCATTAAGGACCAGCAGGCAAAGTGCTCCACTTTATAGGCTCATGGAAAGCAGAACCTGAGGCTCAAAGTGAAGTGTTGTTTTACGCACTCGGCGACGCAGCCAGTGAAATACATACACGGGTGAATCATAAATAAGCATGTAATAATAATAAGGTAAAAGCAACAGCGATAAATTCGACGGCCAACGAAATGTAAATCAACGGCGTGGACTCAACGGTCAAAAGCAGTTAGGTTAACCGATGCCTCTCTCTCTCTCTCTCTCTCTCCCTCTCTCCCTCTAGCTCTCCCTCTCTGATGTGCCCCTATAAACATTTATACATACAAATGACATGTTGATCATTGCACAACACCGACCTGCATAAGCGTCATTAGACGAACATCTGAGAATAATTCATCACCATGAAAGTACTGCTGGACACTCTCGAGGTAATGACGTGCCCCGGAGAGCGAGAGAGAGAGAGAGAGAGAGAGAGAGAGAGAGAGAGAGAGAGAGAGAGAGAGAGGGGGAGAGAGAGAGAG
>JAOPUH010000104.1:11086534-11096544 GCA_027123175.1 Urophycis cirrata | reverse complement strand
ACACACACACACACACACACACACACACACACACACACACACACACACACACACACACACACACACACACATACCTGTATCAGCATCAATGGTGAACAACTCGGCACCAGCTCCCTGGAGCTCATATGAGATTTGAGCATTTGAGCGAATGTCAGCATCCGTTGCAGAGACCTGCAGGATGAGTCGCCCAGCCGGGGAGTCTTCCGGAACCCTCTCACTGTAAAGAGACTGTGGCCACAGCCACAACACAACACAGCCGGGGTTACACGTTTGCCATACGCATACGCCGTCGACACTAATTAACACATGAAAAGCTCGAAGGTGTGCAAAGTGAGTTGGGTTTTAATAGAAGTTAATGGCGCTTGACACTATCGGCGCGAAAAAACACAACGAAACTAAAATGGAAATGGATCGCTGTTACATGTACTTAAGCCATAATTCAGTCCGAGGCATCACAACGCATTAGCGGTTAAACGCCTTCTGAGTGTCTAACAGGTAGGGACGCGCTGGTTAATAGTCCGGGCTCACCTTCTCGCAGACGGGGCTGTTGTCGTTGGCGTCCAGGACCTTGACCTCTACGACTGCCTTGGCAGCGAAAATGCCATCAGTGGCGGTAATGTTTAGCAGGTAATTGTCCTTCTCCTCACGGTCCAAGGGCTTCCTGACGGAGACCTTCCACTCGTTCTGGATGTGCTCGATGGCAAACTGTCCGAGTGGGTCGCCTCCTGCCCGGGATTCAAGAACGGGAAGGAAAACCGAATTAGGAATTATAAGCCTTTAGTCTTAGCGAGTAATTGGGTTTACTCATCCAGCTCGACTGAGTGGGATGGGAGTAAACAAGCAGGCCGCAACTCGAGTCTGACTCAACTCTGAGATCCACCAAGATGTTGTTGTCCCTGCTGGCTGCTGTCTGCTATCCGTATGAAATAGGAGTACAAAGTATTTCTGAATAGCCTGCCCTGCCTCAACCGCTGTAGTGATTTGCAACATGCGTTGGTGTTTTTTTGGCTCACGTGTGTAACTGTTGTTACTGCTGAATTTAATTTGATGTTGACTTACAACACACTCCGTTGAGATGCACTTTCCCTATGCCCCTGAGATGTAATTATTATACCTTGATAGATAAAATGTTATTGCTGCTCGGTGGTTGCTTGGTTTTGTTTTTTTGGGAGCAAATTTCTTTGCACACATTACCCACATTTTGACTGCATGCTTCCATTGTTCTCAACCTCGGGCCTTGTGACGTACTGCACGTAAGCGCAATGTAATGCAGATATATCTCAATAAGGTTTTAGAGGAGAGCGGAGATGCACTTTGAGTTACAATACGACTCCAGTGACCTCTTGCGATCAGATGTAAGCTTTTCCCGGGTTGGCCCAACATGCAAATCACCCAGCAGAACCCTTCCACGGTTTTGCTGGGGTCCGTCGTTGGCCGGCGCCCATGTGTTGGCTGATGGCAAGCGACAGGCTGGCAGCCGCCAGATGTGTTTGGATGGTTATTTAGTGTTACAGCTACATCGACTTTTCCCTCCCTTCAGAAATTGAGGATTGCTGGGCTCGCTGCGTTACACAAACACGCGCTGTAGCATTGATCGGCGACTGAATGCAGCGTTGGGGTCTCCATGACAATGGATGGTATAGAGCCAATTGTGCTGAGGAATGCGGTCTGAAATAGATACACGTTCCCATGGTGTTTAGGATCAGAGCTCCCCGTGTCTCGAATGTGCCTAGGTAAGCGATCAGACCTTTATTTCTTATTTAGCTCGGTAATGCAGACCACACCAGACAAGCTGGCAATCGCTTAATGCGGGTATCACCGTGAAGTGTGTGTACATTTGATGGACAACTACTAATTAGCACCCGAGGAAATGCTTTGCAACTCATTTGAAAGCATTATCAGAGACTGCATTTCCGTGCACCTCTGCATATGAATAAACGGATAAAAGGATGTTTATTCCTACCAACGACATTCCTTTAACGTTCAATTAATCGTCATTTTTCATCACCGGCAGTGAGCGGCATCCTAAGTATTTGAATCCCCTTTCAATTACGATACATTCAAAACAACAGAAGAAAACGCCCACCTGTGATGAAGTAATCGACCTGTCGGTTGATCTCCTCCGAATCAGCGTCCGTGGTGCTCAGGATGGCGATGACCCCGCTGGGGGGAGGGTCGTCCTCGCTGACCGTCCCCTTGTAGACCTCCGCCGTGAAGCGGGGCGGGTTGTCGTTCACGTCGGCGACCGTCACCACCACCTTGGCGTCGGTGACGTGCTGGGCCTTGTCGCCTCGGTCCGTGGCCAGGACCCCGATGGTGTACTTGCCGACCTTCTCGCGGTCCAGTTCCTTCAACGTGGTCACCCAGCCCGTTTCGCTGGCGACGGCAAACAGCTCGGCGATGTCCTGGGAGCCCTGCTTGGGGTCCAGGCTGTAGACCACTTGGCCGTTGGTGCCGGAGTCGAGGTCGGTGGCTCTGACCTGGATCACGGAGGTGCCGGCGGGGAGGTTCTCCACGATGACGGCCTCGTAGGGGTCCGACTCGAACACGGGCTTGTTGTCGTTGAGGTCCTTGACCTGGATGTTAATGTGCACCGACGCCACGACTTCAAGGTTGTCGTGTTTGCTTTGGGCCAACAGGGTGAGCTGATACCATTTGGTTGTCTCGTGATCAAGGGCCTTCTCCAGCTTCAGGGCGCCACTATCTGGATCGACGACAAACACCTCATCTCTATTGCTTTCTGGAGTGTTGCCTGTTACGAGGATGTAAGACACCGCTTGTTCACTCTCTGCGTGAATTACATCAATCTCCGTGCCAATTTGCAAATCTTCAGAGATTGTGAAACGGTAATGTGGTTCTACAAATTTGGGGACTGGCACTTCTGGGGAAACGATCCTAATGTATACTTGGATGACAGACTGTTTCGGTGTATTGCCTGCATCCTTAGCCCTGACAAAGAATGCATATAATTCACCTTCAAGTCCGATCAAGCTCTCTTTAGTGACAATGACCCCTGTGGAAGGGTGGATTTCAAAGTTCTCTTCCACACTTTCAACATCTGCTTCAATTGCATAATAGATGTCAGCATTGCTTCCTTCATCCATGTCCGAAGCAGCAATTCTGGCCACTGACGTTCCCCTGGGGACGTCCGATGCAATTGTTGCTTTGTACTCAGCTGCCTTGAACTGCGGGGCGTTATCATTGACATCGGTGAGGATAACATTGATAATGCAAAATCCTACTTTTCCCCCTCCATCTTGTGCTATTAGAGAAATGGGGATAACCTTTTCAACAGGATTTTCACGGTCAAGGCTCTCAAGTGTAAAGATCTCTCCATTTTCATTGACTGAGAACTTGTCCCTTGCTAATTCATTCACAATGTGGTATGTAATCGCCCCATAGATGCCTTGGTCATCATCTGTTGCTTTTGCTTCCATTACTAAGGTTCCAACAGGTGAATTCTCCACAAGCTCGACAACATAGTCCACCTGGGGGAAGGTTGGATTATGGAAGTTTGCACCAATGACCGTCACTTCAACAAACGCTGTGCTTCTGAAGACACCGTCGGACACAGACACTGTAAGATTGTACATAGGAAGCATATGTGGTCTTCGATGGTTTGATATAATGATGGCCCCTGTGTTTTTGTCCATGGCAAAGCTTTGGTCTTCATTTCCAGAAACAATGGAGAATGACAGTTTCTCGCGGTCAGAGCTGTCGGCATCGGATGCCTGGACCTGGGTGATGAAATGACCTCGTGGTGCCAATTCATTGACTGTCACTTCGTAAAGTGTCTTGGTGAAAACTGGAGCGTTGTCGTTCAGGTCAATGACATCTATGGCAACCGTGACGTCACTTGAGAGGGCTGGAATTCCTCCATCAATGGCGCGAACCGTTAATTTGAGGTTAGGGGTTTCCTCGTGATCGAGCATTTGGGCGGTCCTGATAATTCCGGTGGTCCGATCGATGGTGAAGTAATCGGAACTCCTTCCCTTTTCCTCAACAAGCTGATAAGTGATTTCTTGGTTGTTTCCTGTGTCTGAATCCTGAGCAGCCACTTGCAAAACCGATGAGCCAATGACAGCAGCCTCAGAAATGTTGGCATAGTAGGACTTTGATAAAAACTCTGGGGTATTGTCGTTTATGTCCTCGAGTATGATGTCGACAAACACTTCAGAATGTGCTCCAGTCAGAGAGTCCGTGGCCCTCACACTCAGCCTATAGGCTGGATGGGACTCAAAATCTAAAGGTTGAATCACATGCAAAACACCCGTGTTGAAGTCAACTGAAAACTGTTTGAAGGGGTCCCCCTCTGATATAGTGTAGACTATGCGAGGGCCTTCAGAGTCACTGGCTTGAACGTGAACCACTGGTGTATGCTCTGGGATGTTCTCAGGGATTTCAATACTGTAGAAAGTCTTCTCAAACACAGGTGTTGCTTTGTCGACTACAGTTATGGGCACTTCTACCTCAGATGAAAGAGCTGGGTCACCACTGTCTCTGGCAACAACAACAACAGTATATGTTTTTAATGAGTCTGAGTCCAATTTCATCTTGAGCGAGATCTCTCCCGAGGGGCTGATTTGGAAGTGCTCCTGGTGTTCCTTGAGGTGATAGTACACATCAGCGTTCTGACCCAAGTCCTTGTCCACTGCTGTGACCTGGCGGATGACGTGTCCTTCATCTGCGTCCATTTGGACCAGCGCATGATAGGGCAGGTTCACAAACATGGGTGTGTTGTCGTTCTTGTCCTCCACCGTCACGGCAACTAGAACGTGGGCCACATCTTCCGGCTGGTCCGGTCTGGTGACCTCAACTATAATGTCAAAACTGCTCTGCTCCTCGCGATCAAATGGAATTCCAGTGGTTGACAGAACCCCAGATGTGTGGCTGATTTGGAACCTCTTGTCTGGGTTTAGAATGGTGTAAAACAAGGGCTCGTTCACTTGGTTTCCCACTGAGGCGATGACAGTCAGAGTGTTCCTCTCAGAGGAGTTCTCCTGAACAACGGCCTTGTATGAATCCCTGGTGAATTTCAGTCTTGGCTCTCTGTTTTCCTTGACATTGATTTTCACTGTGGCGGTATTGGCAAACCTGCCATCTGAAACCCTTACCTTCAGCTCATACCTGCTTCTCAACTGTGTCACGTTCTGAATGGAGATGACACCACTGCTTGGATCCATCTTGAATTTATCGGCAATGTTACCCTCAGAAATCGAGAAGAAGAACTTTGCGTTTGAGTCAGAGTCAGTAGCGTTGACCTTGACGACCTCTACACCTTTGTATGTTGGCAGTAGGACACTTGCCTCGTACACTTCTTGGCTGAAGAGTGGTGGGCAGTCATTGACATTGATGACATTCACAGTCACGTTGGCTGCTGCCTCAGAAAACAGACGTGGCATTCCAAGGTCATGCACCTGGACTGTAAAACGGAAAACGTTCCTCTGCTCGTAATCCAAAGTCGTGATTGTTCGGATAGCACCCGTGCTGGAATCGATGGCAAAGTAATTGAGGGCAAACGGCTCCACGATCTGATAGACAAGCATAGCATTGTGTTCACCATCAGCATCGGAGGCACGGATTACCAACGGAGTGCTCTCGAGGGTCAGAACAACACTGTTGATGCTTGCTGACTCACTGATCATGCCTGTGAACTCCCTCTGGAGGAACAAAGGGGCATTGTCATTCTCATCCTTCAGATGAATTAGCATAGTTGTGTTGCTGGCGAGACCAGCCATGTTGGTGGCTTGTATGATAAGCTTGTATTCAGGCACGGTTTCATAGTCCAAACCTCTCTGGACGACAACCACTCCGGAGTTTGGGTTGATGTCAAAAGCATTGTTGATGTTGCCAGCTTTGATTTGATAGAAAACTGATGATTGACTGGTGGCTGTAACCAAGGACACGAAGCTTCCAAGATGGGCCGATTCACTGACCTCTGCTGAAAACTCTTTTTCAGTGAATTTCGGAGCAGCGTTGTCAGATACTGTGACCAAAATCAGCACTGCGGCTGTAGTGGACAGTGGAGGCGTTCCTTTATCAGACGCCCTCACAGTTAGTTCAAACTGATTCTTCTGGCTGCGGTCAAGTTCCTTGGCAACTGTGATTGTCCCCAGGACTGGATCCACAGTGAATGTGTTCGCAACATTTCCTGTAAAAAAAAGAGAGAAAAAAATGAATTAATTTGTGTGCACATTATCGAAGTTTTCGACTGACTGTTATTCATGTGCTGAGGACCACTAATTTAACTCCAATTTTTGTTCTCGAAGGGATTTGGAATAAACATTATGCTGAGATTTCTGTTTTATTTTACTAATTCAACAAATACTTAATCAGCTGTCAACTCAAAATTTAATTAGCTAGAATAATCTTAACAATACAAAAAATGCATGTGTCAAACAAAGGGCTGGTACATCACTGAATCTCCCACCCTCGAGCCGAGTTTATTGGCAGAGGAAACAATGGTGGGAACTTCTGAAGAGTCTCTATGGACGCCCACATATTTAGATGTTTTGTGACACAGCTCTCAGCAGCCTCCTCCTCAGCATTCATGATCCAGACTCAGCGCAAGACGGAATCCTCCACTTAAAATAACTCACATTTTGCCCGAAACCTATTTTACAGCAAAAAACCCCCCCTGTTCTACGCCCGTATCACCAAATTGATACCATCGCTGACATTTACCTGACTCAATGCTGTAGACGATCTCAGCGTTCCGGCCTTGGTCTTTGTCCAGAGCGGTGACCTGAAGCGCGACCGAGCCGATGGCAGCGGACTCAAACACGCGGGCGGAGTACGGCGAGCCCACGAACCAGGGAGCGTTGTCGTTGGTGTCCACCACGTTGATGATAACTCTCACCAGGTTCCTCTTGACTGGGATGTCCTGGTCACGCACCTGGTCATAAGAGTTGTGAATACACATTTAGCAGAAGAAGAGACGCAAAACAAATGGGAGAGGCAGATTTGGACATGTGATACGTTCAAATGGAGAATATTAAACTGGGAAATGGTTTAATTTTCCAATTGAACTGGAATGCAAATTTACACTTTCATCAATGTTCTGTAATCGGACTTGGTCAGCAAAGTCCTTTAATCCAAAAATCCAAATCCAAAGAAATAACTCCAGGAATTGGGGTTGCAAATCCTCCAAATTATTGCATTGGTTAGAACATACTTTTGTTATGCAGGCAGAAAACGTCTCTCTCAACTCGCCAACCGGTGGTTGGTGAGTTGTTCCAACCACCAACCACCGGTTGGTGAGTTGTCAGCAATTACATTTTGAGAACTAAAGAAAAAAACAAATGATACTCTCTTTCTACATCTACTTTACAAAATGAAAAGGAGAATAATGTGGGTTTCACTCCAGTCAGGGGCATCTACATTTGCCACGGTCACATTAATCTTACGCAACACGGGGCCCTACATGTAGAAAACAACCAAAATTGATGAAAGATCACGTAAATCTGCCCGACAAAGCCGGTCAACACAAGCTGGGAACATCGAGGCGCCGTCGTCACTTAATCCCTACCATGACGGTGAGGGTGTGCTGACGCATGGTCTCGTGGTCCAGCCCCTCGGCGGTGTACAGGACGCCGGTGCCCGGGTCCAGGCGGAACTTCTTGAGGCTGAAGGGGTCGGTGCTGCTCAGCAGGGTGAAGGTCAGCTTGTTCTTCTCGTCCTGGTCCACGGCGCTGATCTGCAGGACCTCGGTGTCGGCGGGCGTGTCCTCCGGCACGCTGACGTCGTAGCGCCGCTCGGAGAACTGTGGCCGGTGGTTGTTGGTGTCGATCACCCGGATCAGCACCTGTTGGGACACCGCGACGGAACACCTGGTGAGGACCTGCTGGGAGCGGCCGGCTTGGGATGAGAACCGCCGTCGTCGTTCCACCATTTAGCAATGGCGGAACGAATGGACGAATGAACTTGGCAACATCAAATCTACGTAATTATAGACCCTGATGGAAGATTTTTTTTTTAACTATAATATACAAGCTGAGCTAATTTGCTCATTGGTTACATCTAATAGATCTAAGAGAATTCATATAAACTCAGAACTAAGAGATCATTCATTACATCTATATAAAAGAAAATATTTTAACAAAGTTTTTCACAGGGGAATAGGATAAACCAGACATAACACCAACAAAAAGTTAGTGTGTATATTTTTGTAATCTTCAAAATGTAATCTTATTTTGAGATTTTGATACTTTTGAGAACTTATTGCGATGCAATGGAACATAATCATGTAATGAATGTTATATCTAGCACAAGGTTTACATGACTGGTTCACATCTCTCCAGCACTCTCTCCAACCTTCAAATCTCCCCAGCATTCACTCCAATACATTCAGATGGCCAGAACTCCCAGAACACATCTAGACAGGGGGTTGTGATGCCAACACGTTTCCAGTATTGATTTTAAGCAGCGCCATTAGGCATAAAGAGCTAATGCTACAATCACCAATGTTTTTTTCGGAACGTGTGAATCCAACAACTACACTCCATATTCCATCTCTGTGGCTGCATATGTTCCCCGGCAAAGCCACAATAAGTGCAACGATGTGCCACCATAGGGCATTTTTTCCGCTTTTTTTCCTTTTGTCACAACAAAGACCATCACGTCCTTTGTTGTCCGAGGCCTGTCCCCAAGCGGTATTCCGACGGGGTCATGTTTTATCAACGCCCGCCATTCGTCTAGCATGCTTCCGACAGAGGATTATCAAGAGCCCCTGGAATGCCAGCTCTGAGTCCCAAAACTGGCGAGGGGCTCCTACCGTGGCCAAACAAGGGGAACAAAGGGATCAGCCCAGATTAGACACCTGCATACCAGACACTGGGGGGGGGGGGGGGGGGGGGTGGGTGAAGAAACCAAAGCTGGGGGAGCGGGAGGAGGGGGGGGTGGTCTTAAAGTGGCTGTTAGGGTGGGTAGCCCAGGGCNNNCCCCCCCCCCCCCCCCCCCCCCCCCCCCCCCCCCCCCCCCCCCCCCCCCCCCCCCCCCCCCCCCCCCCCCGCGCGCATCAAGCCAAGCAGGGGGTACTGGAAGAGTGGGGAGAGGTATTCAAGTGACAGTTAAGCTATGTTCCCCAGATCCCTTTCTGACATGAGGGCTGTCCACGGGGTCCTTTTGTGAGGACACTGAGCGGCGGTCAGCCTGCTTAAGAGACCGATATAGACTCAGCGCGTCAGGCGCGATAACGTGGACAAGCTGTTGGGTGCTGAGATGTTGGCATCGCTGGCCCCATCTCACAGGATGCCATCTCGCAGAGTGCCCGGCGACCGCATGCGAACCATCAAAGTTGCACGCTGGCCATGTGCCACACCGGTCACATGGCGGGACCCTCTTCCATGCCCCGGTGCCGCGGATAAAACCTTCCGCGGAGGAGAGGAGTCGCTTTGCTATAACCTCTATTCCAGCGAAATGAAAACCCTGAGGAGGAATGCAAATCTCAAAGTGTGGCGTGTGTGTGTGTGTGTGTGTGTGCGCGCCTGTGTGTGTGTGTTTCAGTGAGTTCTTGCACATCGAGGGACACACTTCACACTCTGAGCTGTCTGTCTTCCTCTCATGTCATGCCAGACATCATACACTGAGGGATCCCTAAGGCAATGCAATCAACCTCAATAACCCCCAACCCCCCTCCTCTTTGATTCCGGTACATCCACACGCACGGACCAGGCTCACAGTTCCTCCGGAAAGAACCCAGGGAGGGGGTGGGGGGTGGCGGCCCATGTGTCTCAATCTGGCTTGATTTAGATAACACTTCATGAGGAAAAGGGGCGGCCATTGATAAGGCTGTGAAAGCCAAGTGTTGCCGGCTAACAGAAAGCCTGGCCACAACCTGGTCACCGGCCTCCACCGTCGAGAACCTAAAGCCGTCGCCTGTGGACTACTTTCCCGAGGCAGCATTCCCCTTCAATCGCAGCCTACCAGCACCCTGTGCGCACATGAGCTTGCACAGTTTCAAACACCCCCTCCCCCCCCCACCACCACCACCACCACCACTTCCCCTGCTG
>JAOPUH010000104.1:11043136-11060636 GCA_027123175.1 Urophycis cirrata | reverse complement strand
GTTTGCTGGAGGACCAGATAAGGGCAAAGAGAAGTCATGCATAGTGAGGAGACTTCCCACAGCAAACTCTTCACGCTTTCCTCAGCCCTCACAAAAGCCATTGTTCACTCGCTGTAACTCAATGAACTGCACTGCAGGACTGCAACTGAGAGCAGGCAGTGGCCCCGGCTGCCTGAGGCTATGAGAGATCTCTGGGTAAAAAAACAACCTCCATGGGTCTGTCGCTAAAATCTCCCTTTCAAGGGACTTCTAACCCTAACCTCATACATCCTCCAGGTACTGGGTTTTTTTTTTTGTAGACGTCCTGCGACTCTCTGACTGGGGGAGCCTTCTTGTTGTTACTCATCGTTACAAGTCCCTGAAGTTAGCTCGAGGCTTGTAATAAGGGAAGCAGTGGGGGGGCTGGTGTTGGGGGGGTTGGAGGTTTGGGGGGGTTGGATAGTTCCCTGATGTTTCCCTGAGGCGGAGATCTATTGGCAGCAGGAACAGCAGCCAATATCTCCACAGCGCTTCAGCGCTCTGATGTACAAGGTTCACACTCACCGGGTGTTACGGGTTCACTGATGGAGATGTGCCTGAAAATCATTTTTAGAATCATGTGGTGCGGGGCGGGTGGACAGACAGGGCGAGATTTCTTATGAGACGGGGCAAAATATACATATATGTATTTATTTACTTTCAGGGAATGAAGTCTGACTTAGGAATTGCTTTTCTGTTTGTGAGTGTGATCAACAATATTCATATTTAATCGCAAACTCCTAGCAACGCTGTGGATTGGCAACGCCTGCTTGACGCAGCGCTCCCTAGATGGTATTTCAGTAGCCTGACGCTGCTTTACAACACGGCGCCATTGAATTCGGACCTCTGCGTCCTCGTTTCGCTTCACAGATCTCAGCAGAAACAGCTTAACAGCTCAGACGCTGTATTTTCATCATACCCTGTAATAAGAGCCTGCAAAACGCTAAGATAAGATAAGATAAGATATGGAGAGCATCAATGGAACCCGCCGGGCATTGGAGAGACAGCAGCCAGATCCATTTTGTCTGTTAAAGAAGGAGTTGCAGGATTGCTGTCCCGGTATATTGTTCAACAGACAGACTTTGTCTACGGAGCACAACTGACTCAGGGTTAACCCAAAGGTGACGGCAATATGAAATGATAACATGACATGACGTGTATTTGTCACAAAAGTAATCCCTTCATGTTTCACATCAAACATCGCCACATACGGTGTAACTGTATAAGAACAGTAAAAAAAACAAAAGTCTATTAAAATACCAATGAAAAGGTACAGCCTTAACCGCTGGTTATGTTCTTGCCTAAGCTGACAGCAAACGGCATAAATCAAGCTTGCCACTGCAAAAATATGATGTATGAAACTGCAAATGTACCATGTATTAATAAAATATGTGAGTGCAACTCTGACACTCTGGGTGTGCTGAAAAGGCCCACTCATGTCAAGAGAATTCATGAATGTTTAAAAAAATTTAGCAAAAAGGCAGGACTTGGAGCAATAAGAGTCAGGAGGGGATAAAAAAAAAAGAGTATGAAAATGAAACGGGAAAAAAGACATTTCTCTTTTTTCTTTTCTTTTTTTCAAAATCCAACTGAAACATGGAAACTGAGAGCGAGACAAGAGAGGATCTGTTGCTCGGCCGTGCATGCACACGCAGTTCAAATGGCGGGGGCGGGACCGTTTGTGCGCTAATAGGACATAGCGCAAGAGTGAGCGCATCAGACATCTTTTGAGCTGCTGCCAAGCCGGTGCCTATGCTTGAGCACTCATCTGCTTGACGGGCAGACACTGACCTAACACAACAATTTCACTCTCACAAATGTCACGCAGCCGGCTGGCCGGCTGGCAAGCGGTGATGTAGATATCGGCCAAGGAGATGAGTTAATATGCCGGTGTTATCGGCAAGCAGTGGACGGATGGCGAGCCAACACAACTGTGGGCCCTGCGTTTAACTCGGTGGCCACGCGAGGGTGACGGCCAGGCGGACTGTCCTGGTAGCTGTTATTGGTTTATATAATACATGATTCTTTTGGTTGATATTCCAGCACAGATTTAACACGCAAAACAAACACAGGCCAACAGAAAGGCCTTTGGACTATGAAAGGTGTGTGTTAGGGCCTTTGTCAAAGGTGAATCATGGTCTGAATCACTGGCACACCTATCTCATTGAACATTTTCTCTCACTAAAGGAAGTTGCAAAACCTGCCTTCAGGCCAATAAAACATCTGACTGTGCAGAAAACGGCTGCCAGATTTCCTTCTTTTTTTTTCAACGTCAATCTTTTCTTTGCCTACGGGCATTGTTCTGTTAAAATACTGCACACAGTAGAGGTGCGGTGGAGCTTTTTGAAATAGCCAGTTTTAAAACATAATATATATTGGTAATACCACTGGACACAAAGTCATTCTCCCGAACAGATTCATATTAATATGAAGATTATTCTATATGAGTCACATTCAGGTGAATCTGAGCTGAAGAATTTACATTTAACACTCGAGAGGAGAAGTAACTGAGATCATCTAGAACTATGTGCCGATCATGCAAAAAATAAGCCGAAAGATTAACAACCCTAAAAAGTTATTTCTGAAGTTAACTGCAGTACTGCCGTCTACCCAATGTCTTGTTGTATAAACAACCAAGTATATAACTCTGCGGCTACCTTTTCTGCAGCCAATTAAGAGAGTTTAGTTATCATAGCCAAAGGCCTTTCCAGTAAAACATAAAATTGAAACTCACTCCATTTAGAATCAAGATTCTTTGTTAATGACGTGTCAGTCACAGAAAAGCATCATGTTTCCGGAGGAAAGCAATTCATATTTGCATGTTTAATTTTCTAATGATATACAACAAGCCCACAAGGCACGAAACAGTAGAAAAAAAAATATTTTGGGGGAGTTTTTGGATTTTGGCTAACATTACTTTGGGTTAACAACACAGTTTTTCACTAGTCGCGAAAAACTGCAAGAAGCACTCCAATAATTTATTTCGGCCGGAAAGAAATTATTGGATGGCCCACGTGTCTACCGAGCCACTCGGCTACTTACAAGCTCAGTTTTAGCACATAAGCGAAGTCTTGGCTAAACAAGGCTAGGCAGACCAATTGCTCAAGCTAGCGAGCTAGTCGCATGTTTTGCGGCTTTAGAGGAATGCACGAAGACGCGATGGGATTATTTTGGTTGGATACTTTCAAAATCGAGTTTACTCTGCTTTGTTTCTCAAAGGCCTACCCCTGCTTTAACGTCACCCATAGTGTCCCTGTGAAGCAGTCTATGTGCTTAGGAAAGTAGATTTAGAGATTGCTATTTGAATGCATGTCTGTGTCCCGGCAGCGCTCACACACGCACTGGCACGTCTTGTGAATCATTGTCGACTTGTTTTCCAGCAAATCACTTAATTTCACCCACATTGTACTTGTGAAACAACATGCGTAAAAGTGGTAGCTGGGATAGAATCGAAGCCCAACACATCCATATAATTGTCTCTGTCCGCTTTTTCTTGAGCCGGCGTCAGTCAGTCTCGTCACTCACTGAATCTCTAATGGATCAAAAACATATTGCCACATATGACTTTATCTCGAGATCACATCTTCCAACTACTAAAGCCGTCTATTAGTCACATGATTTTGTAATCAACTGCCAGCATGCCATCATCTCCCACTGAGGCGTTGGTCTCCACCACGGCAACACAGTGTCATCGGGTCCTGCAGTGTGAATCTATGGAAGAAGAGTGCTTATTTCCTATTTATTCATTATTCAATGGGCCATGAGTATTTAAACCCAGCACGGCTTGTCTAAGTAGGCTAAGTAGACACACAGCATTGTAGGCTAGACAATGTCATATATGCTACAATGACCAGTGGCTCAGCTCTTACGTACTGCAGTGTTCTCCATACATTGATTTATTTGTGGTGGCCTGCCACAATATCAACCTTGACCACTACATTGATACTTGATACGTATGTTGAGAATATTGATCCCTGTTCCCATTCACACATGACACTGTACAGAGAATCTTCTGGGACTTTGCAGGTAAGAATGCATATGTAAAGGGGATTTACATCACACGTCCACTGGCTTACCAGGTTTTTGCTGTTGTAGAGACAGATTTCTAAATAGCGATTTGATTCCATTGGGAACATTCGGAAAAGTAAGACTATCCAGTTTAATTGTGTTTTAGGTAGACTATTGTTCAGGGCAAGGTACTTTTTTCGGCGCCTATTGTGATTGTCATTGAATACCTGTTGAATATCCAATAACTATAACCTAACAAAACTTAAAGCTAAGCTAGGCCATTTAGAAGCATTTTTGTCATATTGGTTGAAATTCACGTCACATCACAACAGCCATCAATATATCAAATGCTCCAGTGCTATTTCTTTTAAACATCTAGTATCTGTGGCTCTAGCAGGCCTATTATAAGTCATTTAATGTGGCCCAAATGAAACGATTGGATGGCCTACCTGTCTGTGTACTTAGCTACCTGGTTACCTGCTCGCACTCATATTGCGCATGACTAAGTCTTCCACAACACAGCAGACAAATTGCTAAAGTTAGCAAGCTAGTCCTGTGTTTTCAGGGAATGGCTTAGAAGGGGCGCCTGGATTGGGATCTTTTTAGGTTGGATATTTTATTAATTTATCTTACCCTGGCTGGTTTTTCCAAATTGCCCACCCTACCTTTAAAAAAAAACAACATACAAATAATTTGGTGGGAAACACTGTACCGTACACTCCAGAGAAATGTCAGCAAGGTATAAAGGTACAAAAAAATATACAGCACCCAATCCCAGTTAATTGTAGGGTTGGTCACCCTACATATTCTAACATTACCATTAGAAATTCATACTGTTTGTTTAAACGCATAAATAAAATTCAAAGATGGGACTTAATATTTCCACAGTAGCTTTTTGAGCATATAAATGGCAGAAAAACAATTGGCATACAGTATAGACTTGCATGTGGAATATTCTGTGTGGGCTGCCAACCTGCCTTCTACGTCGTGATCCTATTTGTATCCACACTTGGTGTCATTGTTGAATTACACAGCATTACATAGTGGTAACACCTTATCATTGATTTAAGGCGTGCAGAAGTAATATCAATAGAACAAGACAAGACAAAAAATATGATGTTATTGAACCCCGATATCACTAACACCTAATGTAATGAATGGCACAGCACAGCAGCCCAGCATACATGTCATAAAGAGCAGTATATAAAGATATGCATTGCGATGGAATGATGGACTGATACTGCAAAATGTTAAGTCTGTCAGGTTTCAAGTGAGTTTGAGAAATCAAGTCAGGTTGTCAAATGCAAACAATCTAAAGCAATAAACAAGGATTGTCACAGTTCCACAGCCAAAATGTAATTTTCAACCCGTTTCAATTTCACAAAAATTGTTTCTCTTCCTCATTCTCTGTTTTGTCTTTTCTGCATTTCAAAATAAAACAGTAAGCCCACACAACCCTTTGAGAAAAATAGATAACTGAAAAAAAAAACATACATCGATTTGGAATGATTCTCAGGGGGCGTTTCTTAAACCACTTCCAAATAAGCCAGCATTAGGAGCCAGCCAGCTTTTTGCCAGTCCATTTGGCCAAGGCCAGCACGTGACAGGCTCTGTGCTTTAATAGTTAGAGCTTTCTTTGAACCACCTAATATAATTCAGTTTACCCCTACCCGCATTCCTCGCTCTTCTGAGGCCTCAGCTCACATGCTTACATAAACTTTCTCCGCTCTCCCCCTACAACCACCACTCTATAGCCCTGGAAACATGCTTCAAATTCCTTCACCATGCTGTTGAGCCCAGTGTATCAGGTAGAGTCCAGAGCTTAGCCTTAGATTGCTATTGGCTAGCTATTTGCCGCCATTCAATATCACAGACATCAACAGACGATGCTGAGTTTGAAATATTTGTGTGGTATTGGTATGTAGGCCTCGGCCAGTGAAGAGATGCATCGTACTAGTATAACGCAGACAAAGGAGAGAGGATGCCTATGACAACAAAATAATAAGATGAATTTCTGATGTGCTCCTTTTTTCCCCATAAGCCTTTTATATAGCCTGTTCAAAGCAGGAATATTGTGGCATCAGTCTACCTTGCCTTCTGCGTACAACACAGATCGGGGGAGCGTTGTTGTTCAGCTTTTAAGCCAGCAGCAGCAGTAGTAGCAGAGCCAACATCTGTGTAAAAAGGTAGAACTGGCATGGTGGGAAAGGGCTGTGACGTTTTCAGGGCGTCATGTGTGCGACCCACCAGCGGGGGGAATGAAACATCTCTGAAGAAAAGGACTAGCGAAGGTGTCTGCCTTCGGCGTCTTAAGGTCCGCACACCTTTGTGCCTCAAAACTGCTGCCTGCTTCTCCTCAATGTATCCTCCAACGTATTCATGATTGCACAAACACCACTGCCTGCACGAATCCTGCGTTGTAAAGTTACATATCAACATGTTGTAGACGACGCGACGCAACTTTGCTTGTGTTTGAAGGGTGCCCATCGGCCAGCAAAAACACCTCAACACTCTAGAAAGCAATTTCACCACCTGACGTGTATGATACAGGCCACACAAGATGCTGTTTGTAACCTCTGATTCTGAATGCCCACATGCTATGTAGCAGCACATTGCTTTGTTTAGTTCTGTGTAAAAAAAGCAAAGCCAGCATCATGACAGATTTTCTTTACAGCAATATTGCAGGGGACTCCTGTGTGAATATCATCAATTCATAGGCCTAAATGGATGTGTGCATAAAGGAGAAAACATTTTCTTTCTCCTGTTGAGAAGTTGAATGTTCACTTTGTCTTCAATGTTATCTTACTGTTTTGTGTTCTAATCAAGAGACCTTGGAGACTGTTCATGTTCTTACCAGAAAATAAACTTTAAACCAACAGTCTGGACCATTAATTAGGATAAAAGCATTTGCCTTCATAATAATACAGAACAGTACATAAACTCTGTACAGACAAATACCTGAACCTGTTTATTCAGCTTCATGTTGCAATGTTGGTATAGATGGGGTCATGGTGTATTCTGTTCAGATGTGTTCTAGAGAGATGCATCACGACAAAGTAGGGCTATGACCTCAAAGTGATCTTATCTACTCAAATGTCCTGGGCAAACAGCTAGGACCTGGCAGGTTAGGCTGATACACCCGTAACCACTTCCACTTCATCACAGAGGTTTTTATTCTATCCCAAACTAGCCGAAAACCACTTTTACAGTATTCCTTTAGAAACGGAATAACACCGAATACATGCTGAAAAAATATTATTGTTTAAAAACAGGATAAACCTACAAGCTTACTCCAGCTTGGCTAAACTATGTTATAAAATAAGATGGCACAGGCACGTTTGACTACTCCATTTACCACCTCTGTTACTACAGCGATCCTAATGAAATAATTGTCATGCTTACAAAAGCAATCAAAGGATCTGTCCTCTTATGTCCAAGGCGCGAATTGTGCAATTACTACATGCTTCATAGGGAGTTCCTTAACTTTTACAACATGTCTCCCCATGTTGTTAACATTCATTCATGCTTTTATTAATGAAGGTCTTCGTCAAGTAAAAAACCTATTAGGACATACCAGGGCCGCTCTGATTGTCTTAAGGAGTCGGGATAATGTTGAAGGCCCTTTGAACAGCCTTTAAACGAATCCCCCTAATGAAGATCACATTATTATGAGCTAGCAGAGCTTCACCTCTGGGCACACAGGTGTTGAGGATTGTTGGACTTAGAGCTGATTCGGTTCACGTTCCAACACTAGTTTGTCCTTGGGAACTAAAGTCCATATGCTCTGAAAAACAAAATATTCTGCAGATAAATTCTCTTTTGATAAAGGAGCCCTACAGCATCAAGGACACAAGCCAGCCTAGCTTGTTTTGGAGATAATTGTGTCAAAAGATGTACGCAGACAATTCCTGTGCACGGTGCATTTCAACAATGCACCGTGCATCACAGGCCACGGTGGCATTATTCCTTCACATTGATATGAAGATAAATGACAGGGGATTTAGGGTCATCGAGCTTCCTAAAAAATACAAATATCAATTGTTGTCAAGTATTTGGAGTTGTCCCAGCTGTCAAGTGTCCTATTTGTTTGGGTAAGACTAGATTGATTGGAAAAAAATATATCTGATTGTCTAATCTGATATTTCTGTACCGCTGCACAATGAAAAACTATGGATTTGCACAATCAATTTAAAAAAGCATCTGTCTTGATTCCACACAGTTTGACTCTGAAATAGTCTCATGTCTTACATCACCCAAGGAGGGCAAATACAAGCAGTTTGAAGCAAACTTGTGTTTTTTAAGCCTCAGTCAGGTATACTTTACTTTTATACTATACTATACTATACTATACTATACTATACTATACTAATGTCTGCTGCTTACATATCATTGTGCAAGATGCCTAATCCCTACCAGCTTCATAATAAAACGTAGGGCTGCCTCTATTCACTGTACACATTTATGAGCTTACTATAGGCATACATCTGAAGGGCATTGATTACATCCTCACAAATACTATATTATGCTGTATTTGTTTCCTTCTGCATACATGTGAGATTTAAAAGTAAAAGTGTGCAAATAATTCTGTTATAAATCACAAGTGATACAAGTCACACTGACGTGGGAACAATGCACAGACGCAATTCAAGTGCATCATCATCATCATTAACCCCCACTCCAAAAGCATGTCAACAACAGCATGCCCAGAATTTACATGGGGGACGCCATCTGCACGAGGGACCTTTACAGGGTTTCCAAAAGACTTAATGGGATGAGAGAAACACAAACCTTTAACAAGGGAAAGTGTGCTTTTAATTTACCTTCCTCCAATCAACTTTGGCCCAGTGCACATTCCTGGTCCCATCGTCCCAGCAACAGCACACAGGCAAGGACGGCGCGGAGTCATGTGACATTGTGCAGCCACACTTGCCTCAAGCTCAGATACTAAACACAAATGACACTGAGAAAAATCAACTAATCCTTACATCAAAAACCAAAACTGCCAGTGCATCTATATGTTTCATATATATTATTGCTGGACAAAAGGGGGGAAAAGTAACACTTAGTTGATACTGAAAAAAAACTGAACTTGTTTATTTCTGTACGAAACTGTCATTCGTCACAACAAAGCTCTCATTCAAAGTACACACTGCTAACAACTTCAAGTTAAAGGGCAATGCATACATTATCTAGCAGGAAAGGGCATTGCATGCATTATCTAATGAGCAGGCTTCCGCTCACTCTGAATTGAGACGTCGTCTGCTTTCACAACTGACAAAATAGTTCACATTTATT
Source organism: Urophycis cirrata (assembly GCA_027123175.1). Classification (NCBI taxonomy): domain Eukaryota; kingdom Metazoa; phylum Chordata; class Actinopteri; order Gadiformes; family Phycidae; genus Urophycis; species Urophycis cirrata. The sequence goes on along the minus strand of JAOPUH010000104.1, from coordinate 11,051,315 downwards.
GAGGATCTAATTGCAACACAGCTGAAAGCCAATGGAATCTGGTCAATAGAGATTTGCTTGTCTATACATTGTTAATAATGTTTTAAAACCTGTGCTTCAGATACACTGATGTGTGATAATAGTTTGAACGCATATGCTGTAATTAGTACTTAGATATTGTTGGTAAACTCTCTCTCTCTCTCTGGGGGTTGCTTGGCTTGCTCTGTGCCACAATTCCAATGCCCTACCGGCATCCACTGGCTAGCGGCCTGAGGCAAGAGAAGTTCTCTTCATCCAATAGAATGTGAACCACGTTCGACAAGGCAATCTCCAAGGAGAATCTGTGTCCTTGCTTCACATTCTATGAAGAATTGCCTCAAGTAAATATCATCCTCTTCTATAAGTCTAGCCCTAAGACGCTATGTCTGCTGGTGCTTATTATGGCTTATTCAGAAGAGGGCTATTCAAACAAAGAATTGCTATTGAGTATATTGGGTTGGGTCTTTTTTACATGACTTAAAACATTGCAAAGGGAAACCTTGAAATGTAGGCCTGCTGTTGTTTGAATGACTTTCTGTGTTTGCACACAAATCTCACCATGACGTTGGCATATTCTACTGTTAACATTTTTGGGCTGCTATAGGGCTTTCAAATGAGCAATCAGATGAAATCAATGAAATCAAAGCCAATTGAGTTTGTTGTTAGAAAAATGGCTCCAACTTTAACCAAAGTATGGAAATGGGGTTGAAGCACAACTTGTTGTAATAAATATTCGTAGCTGTGCATAATAAACCTTGTGTTTCAGTTTCTCTGGGCTGTTTAAGGCGCAACAGGGATTCAAAGCTGGACACAATAATAGCACATTGCACAAGTTCCAGTTATCAAATGTCACACTTAGACATGTTGAAAATAAGAAGTCTCTGTCAGATAGGATTTTTCTTCGAACACGCTCCTCATCAAGAGAAAAGCGTAGTATGTTATAGTTTTATGTTGTTTTGGAAAAACCTAATTACCAACAAACATTACCATCACCGAGTGTACAACACTATCATAGCCTCAATTCCCCTATCTCCACTATCACAATGTGACTGAGCACATGCAGGAGCCAAAATGAGCCAAAATCAAGGCAAGTACACTCACAAACGACCTCAGGCTAACGTTTTGATGTGCAAGCCTAGACTTAGACAAGTAACTAAATGCAGGTGGTGCACTCCCACAGGGTGCCATTTTGAAAGAACAACAACCAGAAAAATGAAGGCAGAGCTTATAAGTCCCATATTTTGCAGCCAAGATTTTAAATCTGAAACTTTGCCACAGTATGAAAAGACAAGTGTTTAGTAAACTTTTGTTCAATGAAAATAATGTACAAGGAAAATGGTCACAAGGCAAATTGATCCGGGTTCTCCTCCATGGTGCCAATGTAGACGTCTACAAACACTGGAGTGCACACCTATAAATTATCGCTGAACATTGATAACACTGTTTGCGGGGCACAAGCGCACACACTAGGCCAGTTTGAAAGTATTTGTACTTGTTTTCCCTGACCAAAAAACGTTTGCAAGATTTGAGTGTTAAGTTACTTCTGGGTTTGCCACTTGGACCATGTTTACATTTGATTACATTACGGTCTACTTTTACAATATGCAGCTGCACCACTAAGACATGGTTGGAAAATATATTGTGTTTGCCAATAATAATTTCACACAAAGTTCAACACACCTAACAAGAGCCATCGGCTGATTTATAGTTCTTTCTATAAGTCTTTACTTTGTAGTTGAACATACATAAAACCATGGAGGGCTCAAATCAGGATCAAGTCACTTTCACAGAACTAGCATCTAAAGGCCACCTGTAGGCAATTGTTACTGTTAGAGCATGCCTTGTTTTCACATCACAGCTGTGACTACCAATTTAGTTATTGGGAGTAAATAAACACAACAACAAATGCAACAACGTCCATAACATTTTGAACCTATTGGTGATGTTTTAGAAACAATGAAAGCAGCATATCCTGTGAGTGGATATCATTCATTATTATGGATTCCTTCATGCTAACCTGAACCATCATGAGAAAGTTTTTGCCTCAAAGGTTTGCTCATGTTCCATCAACTTCTTTAAATAATACATACCCACCTGATTCTTCATTAGCTTTAAATCCAATATAGTGGCCGAGAGCTATTCCTATTCTCCACAGGTAAAATTCATTTGGCTAAATTACATTTCCAACTTTCTTATGAAGCCTACGAAGCTTGGAGGTTACACACACCAAAAAGCTAATGTATTATGCAGCAAGTTTCACTGCTTAATTTAGACATTAAATATGTAGGGACTGGGTTAGATTTTTTTAAGGGGAGAAAACCCTTTTAGCCACCCAAGAATGTGGTTGCTTCCAAATGGCAGCCCTGTCTAAAATATCAAAGTAGGCAATAGTTAGATCCTTGTGGCAGGAAATGTGTCTCTGGCACAGGTGTTGAAACGATTCATAGGAAAAACAATTTTTTGGTAAAGAATGGTGAAGATTTTTGGTAAAGAATCACGAGATACAAGTGATTATATCTGTATCTTAACTTGGTCAAACAAATACAGAAATAAAAAATGCTCTGAATTAAATATCAATGGAAATATATGCTATAAAAAAGTTTTCATGGAGAGATATATTATTGTTGTGGATTTATAAGGTCTGTATTCTACAAAAAAGCAGTTGCAAAAGAGAGGAGGAACTGGAAGGATCTGCATTTAGAAGCGGCTTAGTTCACCTAAACAACCAGTCAGGAATGTCTACTGCAGGTCTGAGAGACAGCTGGCCCATCTGTTCCTGCCATCAATTCCTCCCCCAAAGAGGAAAAATGAATGGAATCAGGAACCTAAACAGCCCTCCTGGAAGTGCACCCGTCTCTCGCATACACATGCAAACGGACGCACAGACCTGCATTCTCTTATACGTAGATGCCAGATAGGGGGATTTATTGTTATGCTAGTTGGCGCCAAACCAACGCCTTCCTATTATTTCATGTTCTGAATAATAAAAAACACACACACTTCACAAGCAGCTATATGATAATGGCACAGAGGAACGGGGAGAGAGAAGAAACTCACCAGTGTCTTCATCAATAGTGAAAATCCCCAGGCCAGAGCCATCCCGAATGGAGTATCGTATCTCCCCATCTCTGCCTTCATCTTCATCTTGGGCAGACACTTTCATCACGGAAGTCCCAACCGGTACATCCTCTTTGATAAATCCTTTATCCAAGAACGAGGGGAACGACGGCCTGTGAATGTTCTCGTTGATATCCACCACGTCCACCTCGATGAAGCACGTCGACGACAAGGACATGGGCTTCCCTTTGTCCTTGGCCTTCGCCGTCAGGTTGTACACCTGCCGCTGCTCGTAGTCCAGGCCTTTCAAGATCCGCACCGCGCCGCTCAGCTTGTCCACCTCAAAGTGGCCGTCGCCGCTGTCCACCAGGCTGTAGCGCACCTGGCTGGAGGGCCCCACGTCGGGGTCGTGGGCCTCCAGCCACATGATCACCGCGCCCACGGGGAGGTCCTCCCTCACCTTCACCCGGTACTTGGGAGGCACGAACCTGGGCGGGTTGTCGTTGACGTCCTCCAGGATGACCTTCAGCGGCACCGTGGAGACCAGCTGGGGTTCGGCGGTGGCCTGGTCACGGGCGGCCACTTTCAAAACGTACACGGGAAGGGTCTCGCGGTCCAACTGCCGCTTCACGGTCACCAGGCCGGTGTCCTCGTCGATGGCGAAGTGGTCGGTGCCCCCCAAAATGGAGTACTTGACGATCCCGTTGTCCCCCAGGTCCTTGTCGGTGGAATCCACCTGGATGATTTCTGTGCCCACCGGTGTGTTCTCACTTATCTCTACCGAGTACGACTCCTGCAAAAACTGCGGGCTGTTATCGTTCGCATCTAAGATTTTGACATCTAAGAGGCGCGATGAGGACTTTTGCGGTATGCCGAGATCATACACGGTGACATTGAGCGTATAGTGGTCTGTTGTCTCCCTATCAAGAGGAGCATTAACCAGCAGCCAGCCACTTTCCATGTCCACTATGAAGCGGCTCTCTGTGTCTCCCCCTGAAACAACATACACCAGCTTCCCATTAAAGCCACTGTCTGTGTCCGTGGCACTCAAATGGACAATGCGAGCCCCGATGGGAAGGTCCTCTCTGACCTCCATAGCACTCGGAAATGACTCTGCGAACTGCGGCGTGAAGCGGTTTACTGAGTGAATGTCCATGAAGTTATCTTCGGGTTCTGCTTGGGTGTGAATCTTGCTGCCTTGGAGCAGTTTTTCCGCCAGCATGGTCGCAACGCCAGTGTCAACACATTTTAATTGGACCGGCTTGCGCGCCGTGATGACAGTTATATTCATAACCATGGCCTCAGTCTCGTGTTCGCCATCGCTGGCGGTGATCTGTAAACTATGGAAGGACACTTTAGACGCCTCTCCGTCACTCAGTGTCTGCTTCAGTGAGAGCACTCCGGAGTTTGCGTTCAGCTCAAACAGATCCAGCTGGTTTCCGGCCTTTATGCTGTAGTGCACGAGCTGCAGTTCATCAGCGTCGATGGCAGACACCGTGGTTATCTGCTCCCCCACACCGTGGTCTCTTGGCACGGTGACCTCACAGTCAATATTTTCAAACAGCGGCTTGTTGTCATTCAGATTATTTAGTGTTATGGTGACGGATGCTTCCACCTCCCTGCGGAAGGGGGACCCCCAGTCGGACGCCCTGACTTTGAGATTATATATCCTCGGCATCAACTCATAATCGAGGACCTCGGAGGTGCTGATGACACCGGAGAAGTACTCGATGACAAATGGCTGAGGCGTGACATTGGTAATGCTGTAGGTCACGTAGCCGTTCTCGCCGCGATCCAGGTCAGTGGCTTTGACCTGCAGCACGCTGGTCCCGACAGGTACATTCTCATCAACCGAAGCCTTGTAAGACGTCTGCTGGAACTCAGGGGCGTTGTTGTTCACATCAATCACGTCTATGATCACTTTGGCGGCCGCCTTTTTGTCCGCGGTCACAACGTCCAGCTCGTATCTGGGGGCGTTGTCGGCGTTAACGGGTCCGGCTGTGGTGATTAAGCCTGTGTCTGGATTAATGCTGAATCTATTCTTCTCAGATTTATGTTTAAAAGCATACTTTAGCTGTGAATGCTTGGGCAAAGCCGTTACCATAACAACAGGTGTGTGAAGGGGGGCAAACTCACTGAGATTTACCCTGTAAATAGCTTTTTCAAATTTAGACGGGCCCATTTTAAACTGTGGGGTAGTGACGTGAATTAATTTAGCAGCGGAAAACCGGGGCATACTTCCCTTATCTTTGGCTTGTAACGTTAGGTTATATCCAAAAGGCTGGCTGTCCCAATCCACCTCCTTGACTGCTTTGATTTTATATGCTTTGCTGCCTGGGCTGCTTCTCACAGCTTTGAACTGCTGGAGAGGGTCTCCCGCCACGACGCTCAGCGAAGCGATCTCCCCGTTCTGCCCCTGGTCGTTGTCCTCCACCATCACCACAGCATAGGTGGGGTCGCGGTCGGCATCCGAAGGGGCCAAAGTGACGGCGGTGATGACCGGCGCGTGTTCGTTGGCCTGGGCTATTCGCACGGTCAGTTTGGCCATGCTGCTGAAGCCGCTGCTGCCGTAGAGCTTCATCCCCCTGTCCACGGCCAGGATCTCCAGCTCGTACAGCTTGGTCTCAGAGTAGTCCAGTTTGCCGGTGAGGGTCACCACCCCGCTGGTCGGGTGGACGGCAAACATGTCCGTCCACTCTGTGAAGCTGTAGTAGTATTCTCCGTTCGTACCCACATCGGCGTCGGTGGCCGTGACCTTGGCCACGCTGGTGCGTATGGCCGTGTTCTCCAGCAACGAGATGCTGTAGGACGTCGGCGAGAACAGGGGTCTCAGATCGTTGGTGTCCAGTACCTGAACCTTGACTCTCGCGCGAGCCTCCAAATTAGTTCCCCGTTCGGTGGCTTTGACGGTGAGCACGTAGTGGTCTCTGACCTCACGGTTGAGAATGGCAGTGCTGCCTCCTTTGGTCCTTATTCTCAAAAAACTGAAATCTCCAAGGAGGTATTCTTCGGCTTTGAAAAGGTTCTCGTTGTCCCCGGCAACTATTTTGTACCGTATCTCCCAGGCGGGGTCAGTGATGTAGATACCCATCTTGGCATGGCTCTCTAAGAAGGTCTTAGCAGCAGAGTTCTCATATATGGTCGTGTTGTAAACAGAGTGCGTGAATTGCATTGGGGAGGATCTCGCCACTCTATGGTTCCCTGTGCATCCACAGAGGAGCTCTAGGAGCAGCAGAACCGGTAGGATCAAGTATTTTCCCATTTTAGTACCGTGATCTTGGCAGAGCCACCTGGAAACAGAACAAAAGAGAAAATAGAATCAGTAAAATGGAAAGCATACAAGATTGTGTTCTCCGTCTGTGAATTTAAATAAATACAATTTCATTATTCTAGGATATTATTTCCCAATTTCCATTTGCGCATCATAAAGAGCATATTACATAGCTATGTATTATTCTCTGTTTTTTTCACTGTCGCTGTTAAATAACTGAACTGCTGTGAGCGTCGGTTATTGTCAAGATGATATGGTAACCGGCAAATATGTCATGCGGTGATGAGATATGCTCGTAAGGTCAGTTAAATAAACAAAACTTTACTGTCGGTTACAGTAACCCATTGCAACTGCCTCTGCTGCACGGAGCCAGACATGAGCTGCAAGCGACGTTGTCCGCTGCATAACTGCAGATCCGAGTAAAAAGTGAATATTTGCATATATTAAGTGACACTACGGGGACGATGACGATACACACAATCAAAAAAATTGTCGGTGCCGTCAATCAATGAAAAAAGAAAACGCGCTGCTAAATTATACAACAGAGAACGAACGCGTTATTTAACCGGAGTTGCTAAAAACTCACAACAAAGCCCTTCATCGCCAAGGAGCCATCGCTGCAGTTTGACCTCAAATTCCATTAATATCACGTTAACATAATTCCTGCTGGTGTTCAGGTTTTAGAGGGGCATGACGCCGCCAAATAGCACACGACCTTAACTGTAAATAGTTTGGAACAAAAAGAAAGAAGAAAAAGCAGAATCCAGGTTATTTGAGGGAGTCATCTGTAAAAAGTCCAATGAAGTCGGCATCACGTCTAAACCTTTTCAGATCTTTTCATGAAACACTGTTTGCTTTACGCGCATGGACCTGCTTATTGGTGAGGTATTAAGGCTCTTTAGGTTAATAACTGACAAGAGTCTGCCTCGAATCACAACTCAACTTGTAGCACAACGGACATAGAAGACACAAAGAAAAGAGAAAGCAATTTCTTGTTTCCACTTTTTTGGGGGGATACTGCATTTCGTGCAAGCATTTCTATAACGCTGCTTCTTAATACGCCCTCCGTAAACAAATAATGAAAGTATTTCATTTTCAACCCCCATCCCCCCACCAAACCCATTCACTTTTCGAAGAGAAGCGAAGGCAAACGGACGGTCTGCCCACCGAGACAGAAAAGCGCACGGACAAACAGTGACGGGCAAAAGATAAAGACATTTATGAGGACCGTTTTTAAAAAAGGCAACGTTTCTCCAACACGTACAACAAGTGACAGATAAGTCCACGAAACTCACAATATCCCCGCATTCAACCTAAGTTCTCCAAGAGATGAAGGCAGACGTGGTGGTGATCATTGTGTAGAGCTAGCGGGACCGATCCATCGAAACTTTTCATATGTCTAAAAAGACGCCAAGACTGACTGAATTTCTGAGGCGACCAAAGCTCAATAAAAATAACCAGAGTATTACATACCTATTCTATCATTCGTGACGGAGATTAGGAGGTTTTTCATGTAGTTTAAGGACTCCAAATCTCGGCATGGCAATACGTGGAGACTCCTTCCCTACTCCATCCACTTCGCACTCTCCTTTTCCACGGAGCTCTCTCTCCCTCCACGATGAATGCGCCCAGTATCTCTCCGCGCTGCGCACGCCCGGATCTACTTACTGCTGGCATGAAGCTAAAACCCTATTTTCTCTGTTCCCTAGAATAAAAACCCCAACAACACAACACGTACGTTTAATGTCGTCTTCCCTTTTCTGATCAACCCAGCCCGGATTTATCACGACATTCCTTTCAAATATTTCCATGTTAACTTGATGTGTAGCCTCC
>JAOPUH010000104.1:10963456-10979086 GCA_027123175.1 Urophycis cirrata | reverse complement strand
CACACACACACACACACACACACACACACACACACACACACGCACACACACACACACACACACACACACACATACACACACACACACACACACACGCACACACACACACACGCACACGCACACACGCACACACACATGCATATACGGAAACTAATGCACACACACCAATGCGAGCCCACGCACGCACACTATCACTCACACACACACACACACACACACACACACACAGACATGCACACGCACACACACATGCATATACGGAAACTAATGCACACACACACCAATGCGAGCCCACGCACGCACACTATCACTCACACACACACACACACACACATTTAACGTTCTGTGGAAAACTGCATGGGAAAGAGAGACCACTGTCGAATTAAACTAAGGTGCAAGAGAGGGGGACATTTTTATATCCAATTTCACATAAATTTCACATTTCCAATTGTCATATTAGCCTTTGAAAACGTGGCTTGCGATGTGGTTTAAAACCAATATTAAAAAAGTGTGATGCTATCATTTGAATAGAACATACTCACAGCGGGGGGAAGGTAATTTCTTATTTCACGTTACTCTGTATCACAGTAGATGTGACATATAGAGTTAGTGAATGTCCACCAGAATAATTAAAAGTTGGCCAGCTACAGCCACTTTCCAATCTCCTTGTAGTTCTTCAATGCATTTCATGTGTAGTTCTTTCAGCGCACAGTGAGAGATAGCCATCGACACTCATTAGGTACTCTGCTCGACGTCTCAATCTGTAATTCTTTGGTCTTTGTTTTTGCCTTCTTTGAAAGCGGTTCCCCATTCATACAAAACCCACTCATTTCCACTTAGCCATTCTGGAGAATAGCCTGCACCTTCTCTTTGTCTCTTTTCCCACAAAGAAAACCAATGCTAATTAAACATATGTCAGCGCCTCATTAAGAGCATTCACAACAAGAACTGGTTCTGATGGGTTTAGAGGGAACCTTTACACTCTGCTGTTCTGCTCCGTGATTGGCTGAACCTGGAGAGCACCCCGGCGTATGCTAATAAAGACACGTCGCCTAGCAACGAGGCGTGGTTGGTGATGATTTGGTTTCATTTGCATAATAGTAGATTGCTATCATTTCCATATAACATGTTAAGAATCTGTATTAACCGTATTTATCACAGCACGAAATCACCAAAACTTTATACTGTAAGTCGTCCACTTTATTTATCCTACTTTACAATTGATTTGTCGACTTTGCAATATAAATATTACCTGGTGATATTGGAAAACTAGTCATACAAGCAAATGTTGTTGGGGGCATTCTGTATTTTGGTCACTAAATCTTGCTCGAGTCAAAATTTTACAATAGCCTCAGAGATCCCATTATCGCTGTGGTATCAACCAAAAAGATTTGAGCGTTGCATGAATGTCCCGTTATCATTGTGTGCAGCCACATAGCTCCTGCGTCCCGCCTCGACGGGGATAAGCATCAGGAGTATTTTTAATAGAAATAGATCCAGACAAAGAAATGCAATCAAACCAAAACATTCACAGCATTGCAGGAAGAATTGCTGGGCCTCATATGTGGGGCCCACAAAGATTTGATATCTCACACTGTGGCCCCAGCTGTACGCTCTGCGTAGGCTTTATTGTGTGCACGATATTTTCCAAACAGAACAACGGTACACACCACACCGTACAACACAGATCGCACACAACACACCACCGCCCTTAACGGTGAGGCGGACTTCAAAGACTGTCACGTCGACAACATTTAAAGTCAAATGTTTCCACCGCGCAAAAAAAAAAAAAAAAAAATAGATATAACACGTGGTGAGGCGAGGAACGCTGGGTGAATTATTTAGGTCCGTCTCAAGAAGACCGAGATACGCGGGAGGGGAGGAAAAAGCTCAACATTCTCTTCAAGGACGTTCAACATTTATTTCATAAACACACATTTTCCTAACGTCCTGTTAGCTTTACGGGCGGCGGGGGTCTGAGGCGTCCGCCACGGCCTGTCAGTTGGGACGCCGCCGCTTTTTTAAAGAATCTCTTACCCACTCCGAGCGGCGCTCAGCGACTCAGGTATTTATTTGTCTTCTGTTTTTTAAAATCCCTGAGAGAAGGTCTGTGACAACTGTTTGAGTTAACCACCGCATCCATCATCCCCCATGGCCTCCCCTGACCTCCGTTCCCCCGGGCGGAGAGACGGCGCGAGATGGAGAAGGATGCCACGCCAAACAAAATGGAAGCGTGTCGGGGAAACGCAGCCGGCCGATCTCGGAGAGCTCGGAACCGCATAATCTCACACGCGTTCTACTTTTTCCTTTTTTTGAATCTGATAAATAACGCGATGTTCCTGCCGGCCGGTGTTTGTTTGTGTACATCATTGATTGTTTGGCGTCTTTATCGCGTTTTTGTTAAAAAAAAAAAAACCTAAACAAAAGCAAAAACACAATTCTGTCCAAATTGATGCTATCAAGTGTGAAAAATACATTAATAATATGCATATAGAAAAAAATCCACGCGCACACACAATGTGATTCCCATTACTCGCGCAACCATACGTGTCTTTCTGAGAATGGATATGTGAGTCTATAATACAGGCATAATGGTGGGTACTTGCCCAGCGCTACAACAATCCACTGCCTGGCTCTGTATGCAAATTAATTAGAGTCGCCACCACAGTTGATTGCATGGTGCATACCATTCTTTAAGACTTTATACTGCTATTAGTGTCCATGGCTGTCATTCTCAGCTCGAGAGCAGTGTTATTCTGGGACATTCTCACACCCGGTGGCGGTGGTGGCAGAGGTGGAGGTGAAGGTGGAGGTGGTGGTTGTGGTGGAGGTGGAAGTGGTGGTGGAGGTGGTGGAGATGGTGGTGGTGGTGGAGGAGGTGGTGGTGGTGGAGGGGGTGGTGGAGGGGGTGGAGATGGTGGTGGTGGTGGAGGACGGAGATGGTGGAGGTGGTGGTGGTGGAGGTGGTGGTGGGGGCTGGCGAGTGAACAGACCCAATGGAGGGGGGCTATCAACCCATCAACCATGTATCGGCAATCGTTTCAATTCGTTTTTTTATTCCATCTTCGTGTATTTTAGGTTATCTGAAACGTCTCTGACACATAATGACATCTCATTCCATACGGTGATTAATGGTGTATTCGTTTTCCCTCATTGGGTGTGATTATTCAAATGATCACATCTCTGATACCCAGTAAAGTGGATTGGGTGCTGAAACTTGAGTAACAAAAAGGTGAGTTACACATTTAAGTTTTGAAATGTTGTTAAGACTAGTTTAATTTAAACAAAATAAACACTGTTAACTTTTGTTTGTTTCGTCCACAAAATTGGATATTGTACAGATACACTGCACATTGATACTAATTGTAACTGTGAAAACAAAATAATGACACAAACACAGTACGGCAGATGTGCAGTTCTCAAAACCCACAAAAACATGTTCATAAACGATAAAGCCCTAAATAAAGCCGGCAGTCATAATGCTGTATTGACTTCAGCTCCCCGGGAGAATTCACAGTGCAACAAGCTGAGGCTGCAAAGGAGGGTGAATCACAACTACATATTGTTTTAACTATCCCCCAATCCTTGAAAACAATTATCACAAATAGAACCGGAAATGCACAAACGCAACCAGGGAAAATTGTGAGGTCCAGATTGAGTGAGGTTGTGGAGGTTTGAGGGAAGCAGTGGGACATGACAAGAGTGGATCTTTTTTCCCCGTAAAAGTGTCTGCAAAAAGTGATATCATGCTGTCGGTGGTGGCAATATTTCAAGGAGTTAAATGTAATTTCCGGCAGCTTTTAAAGCTAGGCTACATTGCATATGAACGTGGAAGGACAGGACTAACCGTGTGGTGCTGGTGGAGCTGCAGAAACAGATGGCTGCTCGTCATCACTGCTGTCTGAAGGGAGACACAAGTCTGATTTGACGTCCCGCAACGCAGCGCTAAAATGTCATGATATGAATCAATGGAAGAAGAAACTAAGTAGGAAGGGATGATAAAGTTAGTGGTTTCGTGTAACCTTTGACGTTTACATTTTGCCTGAGTGTTCTCCCCTAAAGGGTACCTGCCTCACTGAATCTGACCCTGAAGAGGAAAAGTACACCCATTTTTTCAGTTAGTAGGCCGCAGTTTGACAGTTAGACCTTCTGAGGTCTTTTGGACTTGAATTCACTTCATTGGCGTAGAACTGACAACATTAGATTGTTGTGTTGGAAGAGCCGTCGAATCTTCCTTCAGATGATTACTCCATTGAATCATTCTCCGACTGTTTGGATATGCATAGGCATGCAGCACAATGGAGTGTGCCCTCTCAGCTCAACGCCATGCATCTATCTTACGGTGGTCTGTGAGATAGATTGTACCATGAGCGGCCAATCACATTTCAGCGGGGGCCCACTACCACCACTGGCCCTTTCCTGGACAGGCCTGGGGGCCATCAATAGATTGATCCCAAGATGTAAATCCAATGAACACAATAGGCGAGCAGGTGACGCCTGACGATGGTCCAGGGTTTTTCAATTTACACTCATTATAAATTTCAGTTTGGACACGCCTCCACTACTATCTGTCAGAGAAGGTTTATTTGCTGTCCTTTTTTTCTGGCAAAATTCTATACTGTATTACACGTTAATGCGTTATTGTCACAGACAGGCGATTTGAAATAATGTGGATTAATGATGACGAAAAAAAACCCTTATTAGCCTGGTAGACATCTGAACACGTGCTGCAAGTGTTTCAATGCCAGGACGTCAGTTGCATCAACTGACAGATTACGTTTGTTTTAAGAGATGGTAAGTGATTAAGTGGTAACAGACTTAGGCGAATGATGACACAACAGACAGGCCATGTCTACATATCCTCTGTGTATGATCAAGTCATTAAGTCAAATGTATTTTTTAATATTTTAATTTCGGTTCACTGATTAAAAACAATGGAAGGGTATTAGCAAGCCATTTAACCTGCAGTCTAAAGGAATTCTAGGTATTTTACAAATCTGTTGGTCTGCCAGACAACAGAAACCAAGAGAACTAAAGACCACTGTAGGATGGATTAGCTAGTTTTGTGGAAGTCTTTGTTAGCCGCGCTTTTATCATTTAAGAAAATGGATTAATTATAGTAAACTGATTCATTCTAATTATAATATTCCATTATGTCTTCTCAAACAGATACTGTACGTTCTATAGAGACGAAAAGAGTTAAAGAAAATAAACATATCAAGGTAGGTGTTAGTCAGGCATCCTAATCCACTGGGCAGCCTTTATCTTTTGATTGAAAAGGAAATATGTGCCAAATGTGTGCCAAAGATAAAAATCACAATATCAACCAGAGACATGTAAGATCTGCGCACTTTATGCTCATGATTCAAACCATTCCCTTAAAACTCTTCTGTGCTGGCCCTGAGTAAGAGTTGTCCCACATGTACACTGTGCATGTTACTGCTGCAGTGGGTAATTACTCTACTAAGTCAAACACACACACACACACACACACACACACACACACGCTTCACAAAGCCGTGTCTTGACAGCAGGGTCCAGCCAGGCAACCGGGACAAGGTAGCACGCTACAATAGCATCTGAGTGACACCGAGTCACCTGCACATCCTTAATGCCAGCCCGGCTGCACCACCGGCCTGTCGGCTGTGCATCGACAGCTCAATTACCTCGCCGCGCGCATGAGAGAGAGTCTTGCATTTTGACTCTCTTATCAGCAGTTCGCCCATGCAGGCAATTTACACTGAACTGTGAGAGTGGGGGGGGGGGAAGCAAAGAGACCAATTATCTCTTTCAGAGCCACAGTCCAACCTGGCTCTTCCTCGTGACACACAACGGACACGGACACACAGGCCCCCCCCCGCTGTAATGGCAGCCAATTATCCTACAAGCGTGTGACATCATGGAGGTCTCAGGTAACCAGGGGCGGTTGTGTGGCGACCGGCAGGACTTGCTCGTTGCTTGGTGCTTATTGCGCTGTTTAAGAGACTCACTCACTGTTAGGTTCAGCCGGAGCTCGGCTGGAGTTCGATCCAGACACTCTAGTACTGATTGGTGCAACTATATACTGTATATACAGTATGTATCATACAGGACCAATTTAAAAGGTGGTTGTCTGCATTAGTCACATGAACCCAAAATACCCCCCAAAAAAAATATATAAACACATATTTTTACACTTTCCATCATTTTGGATTGATGTGACTAATGCAGGCAACCACCTTCTAAATTGGTCCCGTATGGAGCAACACAGCTCCATACAGCTCACCTATTGCGATCGCAGCTGCAATGTAACCCTATGGGGCAATTGTGCCCCGTCAATGTACACCCTCTAAGAACATTTGTTTTCACCACTGACAGGCTCACCTTGTTACTATAAGAGTCTCGCTCTGATCTGGCGAGGGGTTGAGCTGTGGCAGGAAGAGAACAGGGGAACTTGTTGGAGAGGAGGACTGCTGAGCAGGTTGTTACCCGTGTTGGACTACAGCAGGCTGTCTTATTGTTATCTACAAGAGTTTTGGGGGAAGGAGGGTTTACATTGTAATGACATGAGGGACATTTCCCGCACCAACTCAACTCCAACACCAATTTCATATTTCAGAGCGAGACCTCTCCTCTCCTTGAGAGACACCTGCTTGGACACCATTACATACAAACACGCTGGATAAAAAAAAAAAAGTAAAGATATCAAAGATATTTTTTTGATAATGTTGTCCCTTATACTCGCAATCTGAGCCTGATCTGGATCGGTTAAAAAAAAAAAAACGCTGTTCGCATTAGATACCGAAATGATGGGAAAACCTGGTCCAGATTTACAAAACCCAGTTACCCCTTAAGGTCTCTCAGCATCCCATGAAATTATCTTCTAGGAAAGGCGGCTTACGGTGCGAACAGCATCTGAATATATACTGAATCAATTACTTAACTCATTCAAGTCGAACATTTGGAAAAACTCTCAACGTGTCATCGTTTCTCTGCGCAGTCACCCTGCATTCAGGGCGGCAGGGACATTGGGTTCCTCTGCCTACCTTTATGAACAGAGCGGTTCTAGCTCTGGCTTCCCTGTAACCAGTTGGCTTCCCTGTAAACAGTTCCCTGTGTGGAGGAAACAAATGCTGCATTTTTCCCCTCTGGAGTTTAGAGCCCGAATATACAAAATCACACAGAGAGTGGAAACATCATGCTTTCAGGGCTTCCACAAGGGCTCGTTATTTATGGCAACAACAACAACAAAAAAAGGGTATGGAATTGAAATGTCTTTGTCCTGGAAAAATATAGTTTCACATTTTCAGAGGTGGTTGAGAACCATTCGTTCTGAACTCACATGAAATGGTTTGGTTTTGTTGGTCCCTCCAAGACTGGTTACACTTAATACAGCAAGGACGATGCTGTTGGCTGAGCCTTTTACACAGAGCACATTCACTTCCACGATGCTGACTGTAAAAGCGCTTTTACTCAGCGGATGTGTGTCTAAAACCGCACAGCTCTTTCCTCACCGCGAGTTCAGAATTCTTACAGGCTTGGTAGAAATCCACGTTTGATCTGGTGCAACGAGGGGACGAGAGGGGATCGCAATCAGCGTGATGCATCGAAAAGCTTCTCTGACTTCTTAAAGCAGATTATTGATGGAGCACGTTTACAGCGGCTAACTATAGACTCGGTGCCCCCCCTTGTCCGTCGAGTCGTGAGTTGAGTGCGTGTCGTGGACTCTGCGGCACGGACTTCATTAGCGATTTAAGAGCATCGTCCCGGCAGTTCTGGTAAGAAAATGTAAAAAACAAAGGAGCCGAATGAACTTTGAACAGAATGATCTCACATGCTGCAACGACAGTGCGTGTGATGATGTCAACGCGGGTGAAGTGGAACAATGTAGGTCAGCTATCAGTTTAATCGGATAAGAAGAGGGTGGGGGGGAATCCCACCATTACAGTGTAAAGGAGGTCAATCCTAATATGTCAATGAGCATGTATCTTTCTTCATTGTGCGGTAATCCCCAGGGATTATACGCTACAATAGGAAGACTGAGAGATCAGACACGCGTCTGACAGGCCGTCCTCTACTTAAAATAGCCTTCAAGCCTCCGAGCCAGTATCTGTGTCTCATCTGAAATTCATAAAAGATCAGATCAGTTTGTTGCAGTTAAACCAAAGAGATGGACATCTCACTGAATAACTGCATAACAATGGCATCGGCTGCCCATGGTTAGGGGTTCAATTCCCATTGGGGCAACACGAAACAAGGTATTTTATGACACAAAAGCATCCTCCAACTGTCACATATTATTATTTTGGTATTATCAATTTACATTTAAGAGACCGGATAATGGTTTAGAGTTGACCAAGTGGAGTGTTATATAAAGTATTTTAAGTGTAATTAAAATAAACACAACTAATAGTCTTATAAAGAAATACACAAAGGATAACAAGGGTCCACTTTGATCATCTCTTCAAGCCGTTTCATCATTATTCCTTTTTTCCAAGTGTCCATCCCCCCCCGTTACGTCTGCACGTCCACCCGGGGAATTGCAATAAGTTGATGCCAAAAGTCGGTGAAATTACCCATAAATAGTCAAGTGGCTGAGCCGCCGCCCGGACGAATCAGCCCAACGAGCTGGAAACAAGCCCGTCCCTCGCCGTCCTGCCCTCGCCGTCCCTGATTGTTCACGTAGAAGATGAGCCAAGGTGGGCGGGCCAGACGCACACCGGGAGGAGCGGTTACGCGCTTCTGAGCGCACTTGAGGAGGACGCTGATGGTTGGTCTGACCTTGGACGTGTGTGCGTTTAGCAGACCACGTTGCGCGGTGTTTTGTTTGGTTAAAAATCCACAGCGAGTTAATTCAAATTCAATCACGCCGGACATCTCGCGGTTTTACTTTGGATTCATTAAGTGTTAGTTATGAGATTCCACATGCACTTTGATTTTAAATTTTTTTGCACTTAAGCTTTTTATAAATCAACTACACATATTAATTTGGTTGACAAGGCGATGATTTATGGAAAAATAAATAAAAATTTTGAAGCAACGAAAGTAATTCTGAAAAAAAAGAAGAAAATATATATATTTTTTAAAACATAACAACAAAAGCCCCCTGCAGGAAGTAAAGGAACAGGAAGCTGCTCAGCAATGACTTCCTTCCTCACCGGGCGCCCGGGAGGCCGTGGACGACATCATTTCATGAGGACAGCGATGTGGACGAAACAGAAACGAGAAGAAACCTAATGGCCAAAATCAACACTTTGGTCAACATGGTCTCACAGGAATCTGTGAAATAGCCACGGACGCTTAACTCAAAATCCATGGTGGGCCCACGGAATCACTGAAATTTCTGTGAAACTCACGGAAAAGGATGAGATGAGATGGATGAGAACGTTATAGACACAACCAAGTAAAAAAAGGTCAACATAGGCTCACTATACCATCCATCGATTATTAATCATCCCACTTAAATGAAGGCATAATTTAAGCCTATGACCAATATGCAGTCCTGAAACTACTGTAATTATTCAATTTTGATGTAGCCCAAAGTTATAAAAGTCAGTTGATATGAGTGTCATTAACTTGCATTGGAGCGAAATCTGTGAGAGTTTCACGGAAATTTCAGTGATTCCGTGGGCCCACCACCGGATTTTGTTAAGTTAAGCGTCCGTGGCTATTTCATGGATTCCTGTGAGACCAGGTTGCTTTGGTATTAGGAATATCTTATCTTATCTTATCTTATCTTATCTTATTGTGTTACTGAATTGTCTACTGTGCCTGTGATACAGCGTAAGTGTAGTGACACGTTCGCTGGCTCTCGCAAAATAAAAGCAGCCAGAATGATAATGGCACAAGCATGGAGAACATCTGAGGCTAATGGCGTCTATTAGAACGCTGTTATTGTACATTGTGTTTTAATTACTCAGGCGTCTTGGCACTGCCTTGCCATCTTCAATCATCTGGCCACAATGGGATAGCGAGCATCAGATTTACAGTGTAGAGGCCCATCTGCCAAAACACATTTCACTAGAGCTTAGTTTAATTTACTCATGTCCTGCGTTACCTCCAAAGATCTGCCCCGAAGACACCCAGAAACTCATGAGTTATCATCATCGTCATCATCATCATCTCTTCTTCTTCATCATCATCACCATTTGTAGTACACAATGAATACATTCTGCACCTTTTGTCCACTATTGATTTGATATTATGGGAAGTGGTGTGGTCCTGTGGAGTAGAGTAGTACTAATAGCATACACAATGAAGGGAAGAACATGTCACAGCCTAAATCAATCAATCAATCAATCAATCAATCAATCAATCACAAATCAAAGGGCTATTATGATAAAAACAGCGTGTCCACATTAAAAGATGAAAACATTTCACTTACCAGGAACACAAATCACAGTTTGTTACACAGCTATCAACCTCAGTAAAGAGGGTAAAGAAAACCCATAGTGGTTGGTTTCCAATAGTGATCGGTCCAGTTGTTGGCTCCTGATAGTGATTGAAACCCAATAGTGATTAGCACCCATTAGTAATTGGAGCCCAATAGTGATTAGAACCCAATAGTGATGGGCTTCCAATTGGGGTTGTTTCTGCACGTTTAAAATTTTATCCAGATCGTAGAAATAAAAAAGGTGAAAAAAATGAAAATGTCAAACAGATTCAAAATAATTTTATGCTAATGTGCTGACAAATTCATGAATAATAATAATCTTAATCTTTGCATAACTATGCAGAATTGGGTGAAATATAACTTGTGAGTGGTTCACAGTCTGCGCAGTGACATTCTAATAGCTTGCGCCCCTATAAGAGGACATATCATCTAATTAGCCTCAGCGCCATGATGATCTCCTGCTGCTCAGACGGAGACATGACACTTTTTGGGTTTTTTCCCCAAATTCAATAAATATTATCATTTCATTTTCTACACGCTCTGCGGGGGGACGTCTGTGCTAACGGCACACGGCGGGGATTGTGTGTGTCTCAAGTGAGGCGATACAAGGGGGCCCGGGCTGTCGAGTTAATTCAGTTTGGCTTCAGAGTGATAACAGAACTCTGTGGCGGTGAGCTAAATGAAATAGCGGCGGTCAGGGGCGGTTCCCTCCTGGTGTGGCGGCCCTGCAGAATGGACGGGGCCCACGGGACCACTCTTGTGGGTCGGTTCTTTAAAGGACCACCGGTCTGCGTGAACATCGAGTGTGCCTCGTGTATCTTAATCAGTCACACGCGTCGCTGAACTGAACGGCGGTATGTTCGGGGTAGTTTTGTGCTATTCTGTTTTTCGAGCAAACCATTCTAAACAAGCCACACTAGCGGCTTAAAGTGAAGTTTGAAACGTCAACTCATCTGATTCCATTCTCGCGCTAAAAGTGAACGGCGTTGTGCGGTGATGTTATTATATCGGAAGAAACCCAGGGCTTTCAAGTGTCAAATCTCTTGTGGTGATGAGGTGTGACCATGAGGCAAATTGTGCTGTATTAACAGTACAGCCGCATGTGGTACAGTACACTTTGGATTGGCCCTTCAAATACAGCTCAGTTAATTAACCCCCCCCCCCCAAAAAAAAAGAAAAAAAAGAGATAAGCAGATTTTGAATTAAAAGTGTAATTGAAAAATAAACCCCCTGTTGATTAATACTTAAATGTTCACACACACACACAAGTCTGATATCTTTCTTCGGCAGCTTCAGCTTTGGCACTTCAATGGCTGCTAGTTTTCACTCACTAAAGGCCACTTTGGTGTGTTTCGGGAGCAGCCGGAGCCAGGCGGTGAATTCATTACATGAAACGAGCCGCTCCGAGCTCGCTTACACCGAGACGCGTGTGGCAGCCTCCACAGCCTACTGATAGCGGCACCGCGGGACATGTGGAGAACGGGTTTCTTCTGCACTTCCAGAGCAGTGCGACGCATATGAGCGATCGTCGGCTATTGCGATGATCGCTTTACGAGACATCAGATTTATGATGTGGCGTTGAGACTATATGTTTGCTTTTGTTCACAGCGGGAGGAAATAAGTATTTACTTGACTTAAATTATACCACGGGAATAAACGGTCACACAAAAACAAAGCATTCAGTGGATCTGATGTCACGCAAAAAGGGGTCTGAGAGGCAATTGGTGCTCGTTAGTCCTGAAAGTCATAATTGAGAAGAATTAGACACGAGCTTCCAGCGTGGCTTTGCTTTCGGTGAAGGCAGCGTTCATTCCCTCTCATTTTCGCGGTGTATATATTCAGCAGATATTTAAAGTTGCTTTTGTATTCTAGCCCAAAAAAATTACTCCTTTCATGAAATTATTTTTATCTATGTTTTTAAACCAGTTGGCTCGAACGAGAGAGTTTGTGTTCAGTTTGTGTTGTGGGTCTTATTTTTATTTCTCAAATTACATGTTTTTATGTTCCCAAATCTCACTGTTAACTGTTTGTTTTATGTAAAGCACATTGAGTTGCCATTGTGTATGAAATATGCTATACAAATAAAACTGCCTTGCCTTGCCTTGTCTTCACAAACGTTCACCTCGATCCCAGGGGGGGGCTTTTGTGTGCAGAGGCCCGTAGGCGCGTGCACACATCTGGTTCTCCACGCCGGTGATGGCGGAGGTGGTGGTGGTGGTGGAGGTGGTGGTGAAGTTGGAGGTGGTGGTGGAGGTGTTGGTGGTGGTGGAGGTGGTGGTGGAGGTGGTGATGGAGGAGGTGGTGGTGGTGGAGGTGCTAGTGGAGGTGCTGGTGGAGGTGGTGGTTGCGGTGGCGGCAGCGGAGGAGATGATTGTCGCGGTGGGGAGAACGGGTGGGTCGGGTGGCCCCCGACAGGAAGCCCTGGCCTTCTAATTCACTCTGCCGGTTCAAAGACGGGCAGGCATCAGCCCGTAAGCCCCGGACACACGGAGGCGTGGCTGGCGGTCTGGCTCTGCCGGCGGATGCTCCGCGTTAAAGCCGCCGCTCTCCTCTCCTCTCATTGGCGCAGTGCGGGGGAGCTAAGCTGCTGGTATTTGTACTTTTGCGCCGTATGAGAAATGAATGCAACACCATGTTATCTCCACGAGTCAACGAGAAAAACGACTTGAGGTTGGGTTGTTGTTGTTTTTTTCTCTCTCTCTCTCTCTCTCTCTCTCTCTCGCAGGCAAATGTATTGTTTAGCTTTGGCTGCACCGAGGAGGAACACAGGTTGAAAGTTTGAATTCTTTTCCCTTTCAGGACTTTACCCAAAAAGTCATGTGATTGGTTCTTCTAGGAAGATTCTGCGGGTTTTAATGAAGAGCAACGAATGCCTTTTCATATTTATTTTACAACAAAACGCTCGCAGCATAAAAGTTCATCTACACCATACAGAGAAAATTAATGTCAGGGTACAAAAGTGGCACCTAAATCTGTGTGAAACAATGTTCACATCCGGGACATTATTTCATGTGACGATTGTGTTGATTGGAAGCTCAAGATCTATGTTGTCATTGTAGGAGGAAATCTGGCCGGCTGTTAAGGCCACCGCATGAAATTAAAAACCGCGTTCAGCGATTCAAGATGCCCGATAAGCATTGAGAATCAAATGTACACAACAGAGACGCTATTTGCGTTCCTCAATTCAAACACAAAAGAAAAAAAAAAAACAGGCTTTGAACTCGGAAACCCCAGAAGAACGTTGGGTGTAATTACATGCCGCCACACAAACTGTGAGTTTATAATTAGGACTTAACACGTCAACAGAAGCACCACGGCCAACATTGATCCCCACGCGTCAAACAAAAACAACGATTTGTTTAATGGACCGCTGCCACGGCCGGATGAAAGGGTTACTCAGTGTTGTTCGCCATCGGGTTGCAAGAGGTGGTGGTGGGGGGGGTTGTGACCTCCGAAGAACATTAAGCGTGCATGTTTAAAGTTAAAGTGCGGGGTTGAAAGGGGTCACGCGCTGTGGCCACAACACAAGGCCATAACATTACACAGGCGTGACACACAAACACACACACACACACACACACGCACACATACGCACACAGGCACACACACACGTGCACGCACACACACGCATGCACACATACACGCACGCACGTGCACACGCACGTGCACACGCACATGCACACGAATAAGAGGTGAAACACAAGCATACCCGTGTGTGCATTAGTGTTTCTCTGTGCGTCTCTGGTCCGTCGCTGCAATAGTTACAGTGTCTTGGTATCATTTTCCCTTCCGGCGCGGGACTCATTCAATGCTCCTATTGTGAGCCGGAGTGGAGCGTCCACTCTCCCATTCAGCGGACGCCACCTGATCTGGTTAAGCTGTGCGTCACCAAGCCTGAGTGCATTAAATCTCCGGAACGGGGGAAACGAGGGGGGACATCTTTTTCACATTGATTTGGACATGTGTTTGAACAAAAGGTCGCGGCAGGCCATTTTCACCGTCTGCCGTCTTTATTCCTATATTCCTGCAATTCCCGTTAGCAAGCGTCGCGATGCATCGCAGCGGCCCAGTGCCAAACAGAGCGCACACTATGAATTTATAAAGCAAGGTGAGCCATTTTCCCCATTGTCATGACGGCAGGGGGACTGAAAAAAAAAACAGCTGAAGACAAGGTGAGAATTTGCTATCACGAAAGTCTGGCGGAAGGGCCTTCACACCATTCTCGAAAGGGGTGAACATGTGTGTATAATATCCACCATTACGCGTTCACCTTCCCCCATTTTGAGGTGTTTTGTTAGCCTTCAGGAGGTGACAGTGTATTGACAGGTACAGGGACTCGTCTTGAGGACACACACACACACACACTCTCCCGGTGCCTTCACTTAGCGGCGGCAGCAGAAATGTGTCGCGGTGGAAGATGTTCCCGACCGCAGGGACGGAGTGGGCACTGCACCAGGAGACTCCGCCAAATGGTTTTTCTTCAAGGGGGGAAGAAATGTGTGAGAAGAAAAAAAAAACGGAAAAAAAAAACGGAAAAAAAAACGAAAAACAATCAAGACACATAATAGCTTGGTGAAGTGGCTCCACATCAGGTGTCGAGTCCAGAGAGACTTGTTTAGATGCTAATTCTGATTTCGATTTTTTTTTTTTTCGGCGGTTCTTCTTTAATGACGTTACGTTTCCAAAGCGGTTCTCGCTTCATCCTCCTCGTCCTGAATATGGGTTTTCCATTACCGTTAGCGCGTGGGCCCACTCAGCCCCCGACTGTCTCCGACAGAAAGGTTTCAGTGAGATCGATGAAAATATTTCCATCGCCAAATGCGGCAACACGACTTCCATAACCCGATATGAAGCGGGCGGTTAACGATACACGAAGATAAAGAGCGAGGAGATCAATGATTAGCGAGGAGGATGGGGGAGGAGGGGGGGGGGGAGGAACCTGCTCTACTCATACAAACACCCGCCCATTTCCTGTCTCCCAGTCAACTGCTTCCTGAGAGCTTTGATCTGGCTAGTGCACGTTTAAAGCTCTACCCACCAAGGCTATGCCACCCACACTTCTGTGCTTTCATCCTCCTCATCATCATCATCATCACCATCAACCCCCCCCCCCCCCCCCCCCCCCCCCCCCCCCCCCCCCCCCCCCCCCCCCCCACCCCCCCCCACCCCCACCCCCACACCCCCCCCCCCACACACCCCCACCCCCCCCCACACACACACACCCACACACACACACACACACACACACTTTGTGGCAT
>JAOPUH010000104.1:10925622-10936299 GCA_027123175.1 Urophycis cirrata | reverse complement strand
GATTTGTGGGGGTGTGTTGGTGGCGGGTTGGGGGGGTGTGGTGTTTGTGAAGAGGTATTCGATGCTGTGGTGTGTGTTGTGTTCTGATCCGTATGTTAAAAAATGACTTTTGTGGGGAACCTTACCCAAGTTGAAAGCACCTTGAACATTTGATATTGTTGTTCTATGTGATATGTTTTTGTATCGACAATGTGGCACGTTATCTCAGCAAACGTGTGCTCTTTGAACTGTTAAATGAACAAAATGTGTTCATTTAAATTTGTTCATTTAATTTGTTGAAATCTTTTTGGTAACTTTGTTCTGCAGCAGGAGCCGTAATTTGGCACTGTACTGCACAAGTCACGCAGCATACGGCAAGACAAGACCAGGAGCCCAGCACGCAGTTCCTTTGGATAAAAAAACAAAACTTAAACATGACTACTCATTATCACAAGAAGTCAGTAATTAAATACAGTGATGGCCAAGGGGGTAAAGGAGCTCCTGGTGCTTTTTGGTCTCTCCCGTTGGCACTCTGAAGCGCTGGCCAAGAGGGAGCAGGTTCACATCTCCATGCGGGTCGGGGGACCTAAAGAGGCCCAGTCGACAGGGAGATGGATGGAAGACCTCCTCTAATACCCCAAGTAGGCACTGTGATCATTTAGTTCTGCCCTCGGCCTGGCTGACGTCCCTGCAGTGTTCCAGGCCCAAGCTAACGATGTGCTCCAGGACACTTTAAACCACTTTGTTGTTGTTTATCAGGATGATATTTCGATTTTTTTTCCCCAGTCAGATCAGGAACACATAAGTCATTGCCTGTATGGTTCTCTAATGATTGGAGAACAAACTGTTTTGCGTATGCAGTGAAACGTGAGTTTCATGTGTTAGCGTCACATTTCTAGGCTTTGTGCTTTCCTCGGGATGGATTCCCATGGATCCCGCCTTTGGTCATGGCAGTAGCCCCGGCCTACTCACCAGAAGCTATAATGACATCGGAAATTGGGGAACGACCATTCCTAGTTGAGACAGAAAACCAGAATCTTGAGTAAATCCATCAGCAAAGTGTTTAAACTCTCAACAAGCCCCGTCCATGAGCCCCAGCAGCAGCAGCAGCAGCAGACACAGTGCGCTCCCAGGTCCTCCAGGCAGGTGATGCCTCCAACCTCCCCTGCCATCCTGGGATAGACCATACTCTGACCTTCTCATGCCAGCATTTTTTGTGGCCTTCCTTGGGGGAAGGACACCCAATCCTTTGTTTCTGCCTGTTCCGTCTGCGGACCAAGAGAAAACGTGCAGCAACCACTACCCTGTCCATCTGAGGGATGTTACTCCCAGTTCTCTCAGTTTTGGAGGACCTTCTGCGGACTCCTTGGGCCATCGTATCATCTGGTTTCCACCCCCAGACCAGCGAGCAGACAGAGTGTGCCAAGCAGGACCTGGGGACTGCCCAGCGTTTTCTCGTCTCCATTAACCCCATCAACTTGAGACAACAGTCGGTCTGGGTGGAATACGCTGAATCTCAAGAGCTCTGCCTCAGGCCTGTCTCCTTCCCAGTGCTCCATCGGTTACCACCAGCCCCCTTTGTTCCTAGACATGGAGAAAGAGGTTGATGCATTGTCTGTCCAGGTGGTCACTCCTCTGTGCAGTCATACCTAGAGAAGATCCCCACACCCGCACAACCTGTCTATTGTCTAGTTTATTCTGTGCATCTTTGTGTCGATTTTCTTCCCATAAGTTATTCATTATTTTCTTTACGCTCATTATTGTACCCCACCTCTGTTAATTATCCCCAATGTTTATTTGATCCCTCAGTTTAGTTTGTCCTCTGGCTGGTCGTCCTGTCCTCTCCTGTCACTACGCCAGTCAAGTAAGTGTGTCTGAGTTGTTGATTACTTTTTTTGTTTTGCTTTTGATCAGCTTGATTCGATTTTTTGGCAACTGGGATAATTGTTGCATGCTCCCAGATTTTTTGTACTTTTTGCAGAAAGTGATTTATAGAAGATAAAATGAAAAATCTGGCCAAGCTGCTCTGCCGAAATCTTAAGAAAAGACCCACACAAATTGTCTGGTACTGGACCTCTACTTACTTTGGTCTGCTTTAAAACATTTATTCCATTTTGGATAGAAAAAAATCCATTCAGGGTTAGCAGAAACAGTTTCCCCATCAATCTCATTTAAATCAGCAGTAAAATAATGACAATCAAAACAAGTAGAAAGTTCGATGCTTCTGCAAGCTGCTTATCTGTGTTAAGATAAGATGGATAAGATATACTTAAATGTCCCCTTAAGGGGAATTTGTTCTGGACTCAGTCCTGCAGTTCCACAAATATAAAATCATACATATAGCAAACTTGTTTGGTGATGCACAATCTCCATGGCCAACAACCTACGTTACCTCCATTAGTGTTGATCATAAGAATGAATGTTTTGTTAACACTTTATAATAAAGTCATTAGTAATGTATAAAATTTTAGCTAATGATGAACTCATCATTAAGAAAACATTAAAATAAATGTACAGATGATTAATAAGTGGTTAATAATAGACCTTGTACCAGCAAGTGTGATATTGATTTGCCATCACAAGACATGTCAAAGATCTATTCTGTGTGGGGCATGGATGTGATGGAAATTACTAAGCATTTCTATCTATTATGTTAGGGACGGCAGGTAAGATATATTGCTACCATTGTACAACAGAGAATATTGTATTAGCAGCAGATGTAGCATCGACTTGTGTTGAATGTAGGCTACAGACTAAGTTGTTGCACCATCTCCTGTTGATGTTTGTAGGAATATCAAATCCTCCTACATCCAGTGTAGAGTCCAGATCGGTCTCCGACACCCATGTCTCAGTGAAAGCCATGAGACTGACATCCCTGAATGTGGGTATGTTCTTGGAATTAGCTTCCAGCTCTTCTGCCTTATTTATTAATGACTGAAAGTTCGCCAAAAGAATAGATGGTAGAAGGAAGTGCTTTTTTCTGTAGTTTCCTTGTCCACACTTGAACCCCGCCCCTCTGCACATAGTTTCCAGAATCTTTGACCGTATTCTTCCCAATTCTATGAAAGTCTGACTGGGTTGTTGATTGTCTGTTCTTCCTTTCTCTTCAGGTTAAGTTCACAAAGGTCAGTTCAAGTCTTTGTGTCATTGTGAAAAAGAAAACACTTTTTTCATCCGAAAAATTGATCATCAGTTGAAACCTCCTATTCTTTTGAAACATCCTTTCAAACAACTTATTTTTGTGGTGTTGGAAGATCTTTGACTTTTCTACCCGCACTGAGTGGAAAACGTTGATATTTTATGGACAAAGGTGGGGTAGGCCTTCTGGTGGACATGTGATTTAGTTTAAAATGTTCTTTTTGTGCTTGTTTGTTCACCTATCAAGTGAATCCGATTAATCTTTAATTGTCTTTCAGGTGATAATGCACATTGATTTCACAGCGGTAATCATTTCAATCAGATCGAGTTCTGTTCAGGCAGCCCATTTTTGCTTCAATTTCAACTCCATATCAACCGACCAATCTTGCATTTTTAGAATAGTAACCTGTAATATCAGCATTCACGCAATACGTTATGTTCCACCTCCGATCGCAGTGCACAAAATGTAGAACTGAAGGAATAATAATAGCCTAATTGATAACCTACATTTTCAAATATAATTGCTGATATGTCATGTCTGACAAAATGTGAAATGATAATTGAATTTAAAAAAAAAAAGAATGCAAATTTCACCTTGTCAATTTACTTAATTTCCCACGGGCCGCGTTTCCTTAGGTCTATTTGCGGCGTAGTAATTTCAGGTTAAGCGCTGAAGAGGGTGGCACTTCACCTGCCATTTCTTTCTTCCAGTGGAAGTCAACGGATCAAACAGAGCAATAAACATTCGGTTGAGATGTGTTTTTGGGAGTAGTTGTAGATTTTTGTGTCGAAATGATTGGTCATGCAAAAATCTAATTGAGGACAAAAAATCGAATGTAACCAGTTTATGTTTTTCACCAGCCAGGGAAGATGGTGGTGCGCTGAGGGTGCTAACGTTAGCTAGCAAAAATGTTGTTGTCATGTTGTCATGTGTTATCAACAAGTGGAAGACCCAATAGAACCCAGTCAACAATAAAACTAGCTCCAAAGTAGCGTTTTCGTTGTGGTTTTCCCATTAATACCATCAGTTTTAGAACAATCTGGTAGCACGTCTCCAGTGTGCATACTTCTGTGGGACCAAAAGGTCACCAACCACCAGGTGGATGTTGGATGTTTATCTGACATTCCGATGGTGGAATTCCAGAGCCACATTCCCAAGCTAGGAAAATGCAAGAAGCATAATGTTTTGTGTAGTACAGTTGTACGGTATGCCTATATACCGTTGTATGGTATGTACTTTATATACTCTTTTTTTGTTGCTTTAAGGCTATGTTCTAATAAAGAGAGTTTTTTTTTCTCCTGACAGAATGGACATGAGTAAAGCTGCTCAAATACTAAAAGTGAATGTCAACATTGTTTATCAAAGCTAACTAGGCTACTTCGGTATGTTTTGTTTTGTTATGCTTCCTCATTACATTTACTTTCTGTCTAGAGTGATATCCAGAGAGTAAGATAGTGATATAATGAAGTAGGCTCCTATTTTCATTTTCTTGGGTTTGTGAGAGAAAGTATAATTGGCCTTACACCACAGTTGGAAGAAACTTAGAAGAAAAGAGATACATTTTCAACTCAACCAGATTGCTATACTCGGGTTAGCTTATGGAATAATGTCAAATCAACATCACGATTTAAAGAAGGTCCAAAAAAGACATTAACACAATATGTTTGCTGGTGTATAGAATGCCATAGAGCAAGTTCAAATACATTACAATCCGTGTGATTGTGAAAAGGCCTTTCAAGAAATCACAAGCGCAATATGATTGCGCGAAGCAATTTGAATCCGTTACAGTTCAATATAGGATTGTGATAAGGCGTTTAAATACATCACAGTCCCAACACATGATTGTGGCGAGGCGTTTGAACACATCACAGTCCAATATACGAACGCATATCGTTTCGCAAATACACCGCAAAACACAGTTAAACACGTTGCGCTCGATGAAGGCATTAAGGCGGTTGTGTTTGGAGATGGATTCCAATCCGTCGCCATGGTAATTTGTCACAATCATACGGAACCAAGGCTCAAATGAAGAGCCTTGCTGTCTGTTGCCAGTGAGACGGAGCAGAGTAGTGGGGGGGGGCACCAGTGCTGTATGGCAGCCACATTACAAGTCCTGCAGCCGACCACCAGGGAGCCCAGAGATCATCTCTTCTTCTGCTTCTTTATTGTTCTGTTTGTTTGTTTTTCAGTCGGGTTTTTTTTTTTACAAATCACTCGAGAGTGGGTATTTATCGCACGTCGCCCGTGCGCCCAGTGGTACGCGGGCGCGTCTGTTCTCTGATGCAGACTTAAAAGCATTTGTTTCATGTGCTTCTCTCTTTTTTTTTTTTTTTTTTTTTGATTTGTGTATTTACTTTTGTAGATATGCTTTGTGTAGAAGTGCCTTTTCATTATGTTCGCCAACAAACAAACAAAAAACACCACTGCGGAGCAATGCAGCCAACAGTGAATAAATACGACCGAAGCATATTCTCTTTGCGGGGCATATCAGGCCCATGTCTCGCTCTTCTTATCCCCCTCTGTTCTAGAGTTACCCGCGTCAGAATCCCAAGCTGTTGCCGCGTCAACTTTCCGCAGACGCAACCGCGACCAAAACCACACCGCTATGCAGATGCAGCATGTCCAAAAGGGGGAAGGCGGGATATTGCTTCATTATGTTGCTCATAAACATCCACCCAGGGTCCTGGGAGTTAGGAGCCGCGCTATGGTCAGGTTCCATTACTGCCCCGGCAACCTCCATTCACACTATGTCCTCCTCCAGCCGCGCGGAAGGGAAAAGGCTCTAGTGCCCCATCACGGGCGCAGCCGGCCGGGGATACGGAGGGCTGTTCTGATGGGCATCTTGGAGGAGTGGCAGCACTGCACCAGACATGGAAGAGGGAATAAGGGATGTGTGTGTGTGTGTGTGTGTGTCTTTGAGCCTGGGGGGGGGGGTACGGGTGTGTGCAAAATGTGTAAGTCTGTGGTGTGTGTAAGGGTGTGTAGCTCTATGAGTGTGTGTGTGTGTGTGTGTGTGTGTGTGTGTGTGTCTGTGTGTATGTGTGTCTGAATGGATGTGTGTCCTAGTCCAGTCACTGGACTAGGACTGGGAAAAAAAAGATGTACCAAAATATAGTGCTAAGATGCAAGCACTATGTGCACATTTAAAAATAAATAGACAAAATTGAATTATCTTCATTTAGTTGTAAAACCTTGGGAATTGCTTCATTATTTCTTCATGTGCTTTTACGTTGACAACAATAATAACAACAACTTTGTTATTATTTGTACCATTGTTTCAAGGTTTTGTTACACAATAAAATGCTAATGTATTTACTCAAATTTGTTTTACATTAGCCCAAATGGAGTACACCAAGGGATACGAGTCTTAAAAGATGTATTTAAACATTAAAAGGATGCATTTGATACATTTAAGAGCATTTCCACAAAAAGTAATAAGTACCTGTATCCACAAAAAATAAAAGTATTTCCATTTCAACCTATTCAGCCGTATCTGCACAGCCAGAAGATGTCATCTTCCCATCAAGCTTTTCAGTCAACAGTTCCTCGCAGTGCTAATAGTTCTTCAAGGTTGACGTATTTGTTCTTCTCATTCTATAAATGCGTCTCCGATGTCTCTCAGCCGGTATTCCTGGTGTCATCCTTGCTTTGTTCTTCCCCGTTTTAGCATTCATACTATTTTGGTATGCATTGGCACTCAAGCCCTTTGTATATCGCTTCTGCTGCTTCGAGCCTCTTCTATTTTCTCCTTTCACGCCATTGAGCCCCTCAATTGGCCAAGTGGGAAAGGCAAGGGAAGCAGAGCGCCAGAAATGGGAGGGGAGACGGGAGCCGACTAATAGAGTCTAAACGGAGACAAACAGGCAACAGAGGAAAAATACCACGCCACACACAATGGGGGTTTTGCGAGGTGAACCAATAACATAATTAAAACATGTAAACCGGCCTGAAAGATGGCCAGTGGCTTTGAGGATTGCGTCTGTTAATTAAGAAAAATTATATCCAGAATTAGCCAGGCTAGCTAGAGCGGTAGCACGCACTCAACCTCGATGTTGTGTTTTGACTGAAAAAGATGTTTTCTTCTATTACAGGAGTGCTTGGGGATTTTTTTCAACCTCGACTTTATTTTCCCATCATTTTGGGTCCAAGGGACTACTGCGGACAAACGTTTCTGAAATTGGTTCTGTATTGAGCAAGAACGTTGCCGAAATATTCCGCGATAAAGGGGCACAATGTAATCATTTGGGGCAATAATGCCCCGTCAATGTCAGAAGTGCTTGTTTTGGCCGCTGATAGGCTCTGATTATAGTCCGCCATTATGGAAAGGAACCCCAAGACGCAACTGTTTTGAAGCTTTTCGCTTCATCCCGTCTGTTTGTTAGTGTTGTGTCTAACCAAGCAAAAGTTCAAGAACGAGTTGTATTTCTCTGTCCCGTCTATAATGTTAGAATATAATCTGAGATTATATTAATCTGTCAGTGGCAAAAACACGCACTTTTAAAGACGTATTGACAAGGCGTCTTTACCCCAAAGGATTACATCACAGCCGTTTTTGCTGTCTGCGTTTGTCCCTGAGACGAATGCATAAATGCATAAATGATCCGAAAATCAGGTCCAGGTTGAGTCCCTGAGTTCTCCTTCAGAGGGGAGGACAGATTGGAGTTATCTGTTTGAGTGCTTCATAGGCCCTTTATTCGAAATGAAACATGACGGCAGCTCGTAACCCTGGAGGTTTGTTCGCCGTTTCGAGAGACGCCATGCAGTGTTATGCAGCAGTTTGATGAGTGTGTCCTGGCATCAGAACAGAAAATGGCTGCCACTGAGTGGTACTCTGTGTTCTTGAGCCGTGTTGGAAGTTATAGTTTTGGCGCCATGAGGTGCCGACCTTCATCTAAAAACATACCACGGGGTGTGTTTGGGTGTGTCTGTGTGTCCTGTCTCTTTTCCCTTCTTGCTATTCCGCAGCCGTTTGTTTTACCTTCGGTGGTTTGGCTGCGTTAGCTAGACCCAAGAGCGCTGGAATCGGTAGCTTCGCCCGTTGCATCAGTCAACACAAGAAACCCGGCAGCCTGCCCGTAAGCACCGCCTACCGGTGGAATTCTCTCGCCTGATTGGATAAAGTGGGAACGGGATGCAGTCGTTTTCGTTTCTGGTTACTGCAGAGCAGAGGGACCGGCAGACACATTTAACTGACCAATGATGAAGTCATCTTTTATTATATTTTACTTATTCATTGCAAACAAATAAATATTGCTTTCGGCGCTTTTAATGACATAGCGTATTTTCTTTCTGTTTACTGGTATATTATTAAAAATGATGTAAACAATATTCATTACAACAAATACATTTAGCTTACAGTTTAATAATAGAATATGGTTATATTGTAATAAACATGAATAAATAATAAACATTGACATAACAAGGACACAATATACCACCAAAAGTTGTTCATTGTGCAAATATCTGCTGTTTATCAACTAGATGGGGCGTCTGATAGCTGCTATCCAAATATTGAATAATATGAGGGACTAAAAAGATGAGATTTATTAATCCCGGATGAGGAATTTGGGTTTGGTACAAACACACTTGTGTTACGTCTTTGCCAGCCGCCTCCGAGGGCCTAAGAGAACTGTAAATATTCCAGCTCAGCAGAGTCTGCTTGAGTCCTCGACCCCGCTTTGAAAAGTGCACTTCTGCGGCCAACTCAATTTGTAATTTCTTATTCCTCGACTTTTTGTGTCCCCCGTTTTGAAGCCGGTTCCAATTGGGATTACACTCTTATCAATATTTCCCGCGATGAGTGCCGAGGAAAGCCACAGATAAGACCTCCATGTTTTCAGCCGCTCATTAATCAGACTCTGGCAGGGAGCCGCGGCTTCCCTTTTGAAACAAGACGAAGCGACTCGAGAAGGGAGGTTCAAACGGGAACCTCCGCGCGTCTTCATCGCAGCCTCGAAAAACACGGCGGCGCGGCGCGCGTTTTCCTGTCATCGGGGGTCAGCTTTGGTTAGGGATACTCACTGGAGACTTTCCACGCATGTCCCTTGTCTTTAGCTGGGCCTCTGTTTATCTCATGGACATTATGGGCGCGCTACGCACAGGCCCATAACACGCCCATACATAACATACCATCACCACATATCGGGTTCTTCCTTTGCTTCTTCACACATTATTCTTAACGAACACAGCGCTTGTACGCTGGCCTGGCTTCAGACAATTAAATGCTGTGGAAGGACATGGCTTGGCTCATGGACCCCGTCAGCAGGGGGGATGAGCGTTCAGGTTGACAAGTTTCCAGAATAGGCCGGGGCAGTTTTCATTCCTCAGCGTCAATGACACTCTGTCTGCAGAGGATTTGTCACAGGCGATTGCCTTAGTAGCCATATTAGCAGACATCACTGCCCTGCCCCCGATGTGCCTTTAAGCTTTCTTTGATGCAAATTTCCAGCCAGAGCACATGGGAGGAAAATCCATTTCTCACACACAAATCTTCCCACCGGGACATCCCTCGAAAGTAAAGTGAGTGTCTCTTCCCCAGGAGGGGTTGGCGTGTCGTTGGGGGAGAATGGGGGAGAATGGGGGAGAACGGGGGGAGGCTCAGCGCAGACGCGCAGACACGACAAGCTGCAAGCGGATTACCAAGTTGTTCTCATGCCTCCTTACAACCAACTTCTCTTTTACTTTCTCTGACTTACTTTTTTTTTTTTTTTTTTGGTCATAAATTGCCATAATGCAAACTCATGAATTCATATTAACATAGAATTATGGGAGTTTAGTGTTATTCGTGAGGCCGAGGAAAAAAAAACAAC
The DNA here is from genome assembly GCA_027123175.1 of Urophycis cirrata. NCBI lineage: Eukaryota > Metazoa > Chordata > Actinopteri > Gadiformes > Phycidae > Urophycis > Urophycis cirrata. The sequence goes on along the minus strand of JAOPUH010000104.1, from coordinate 10,926,372 downwards.
CCATATACATTTTCAGCATTCATCCTTGTGACGGCTCCAGGGGTTATGTCAATTATGCGTCAATTATGATATGTTAGAGCACATCACCGCAGAGGACAGCGCGCATGTTAGCGTGCGCTGCGTTGCCCCAGGCAACATTTAAATATCGTATCACTTTAAGTGTGTGGAAGTTGAGTCCATCGCCCAATGCTGCACTTTGACTCTTAATTTAAAATCCACTGGGTATAATGCAGCTTCATTCAGTGTCCTTCAGTGCAAATAGCGGCTAACGTGACTGATTAAATGGAATACACTTTTAGATGGGATATGTTTTCAAGTTTAGCATTGACGTAGCATTCACCTGAACATGGCTTTTCACATCACATGGTTGAGCCTTTAGCACAAAGCTACAAAAAATTAGTGTTTAGTGCTTCATATTAGTTCATGTTAGTGCTTATGAACACGGCCGGTGTCTGGTATGGAGAGCGTGTGCGTCATGCCACCAGAGCAGCTACCATACCCACCAGTGGATAGATAGATGGTGGGCCTGGTGCTCCTCATGCCACCAGAGCAGCTACCATACCCACCAGTGGATAGATAGATGGTGGGCCTGGTGCTCCTCATGCCACCAGAGCAGCTACCATACCCACCAGTGGATAGATAGATGGTGGGCCTGGTGCTCCTCATGCCACCAGAGCAGCTACCATACCCACCAGTGGATAGATAGATGGTGGGCCTGGTGCTCCTCATGCCACCAGAGCAGCTACCATA
>JAOPUH010000104.1:10797997-10810713 GCA_027123175.1 Urophycis cirrata | reverse complement strand
CCCCGTGGCAACCGCGTCTCCTCGTCGATGCTACTGCTGGGCCTCGGATGCTAGCTAGAATACGCGTGGAAAGGAAATGGGGGGAAAAGAAGTGTGGAGTTGTAGGAGGAGGAATGTTGACTGGGTGTGCGTGCGTGTGTGTGTGTGTGTGCGTTTGTGTGTGGAAGTGCAGCCCTTCTCTGTTCGTAGTAATCGTAGTCGCTGGTGAAGCATGTTGTGTGTGTGTGTGTGTGTGTCGACGGCCGCTTGGGTTAGAGTCGAGCGTACGTGTAAGGGGAAGACTTTGGGAATGAATGAATGAAGTCGTATAGACTCGTGACACTCGTGCAACGCACATGGATTGTAGTACTCGCTGTCGTCGGCTGAACAAGACGTCTCTAATCCGCACCTCGCTCTGGCACACTGTGCATGGCGTCATTTTAGTGTCCGACTATCACGCAATGTCGTGGGGCGGTGAGTCGGGCAAAAGTCTGGGAGGACGTGGAGCGCGGGTCACTAGAACCACGAGGGCTCTGAAAAAAAACGTCCGGGGACGCAGATGAGCATATCGAGCACGCAGAGAGTGTCGAGAGGTCGGGCGGGAGACGATGGTGCGTCCAGAGAGTGGAACTGAGCACAAGAAAATGACACTTTGGCCACACTTTGGCCACACTTCTCTGCCCACAGCAAACCCACTCAAAATCTACCTGCTCGCTGGACCTGCTGTCTACGTGCTCTCCAAACTAGACTGATGACAATGATTGACGTCTGCCATACGAGCCAATCGTGGCTCTGCCTTTTGCTACAATGCCGTTGATTGGCTAGCCACGTTTATTGCGGGGGGAGGGGGGGGGGGGGCATCTGATGCCAACGTGTTGCTGTCGAGACCCCCGGTCATGGCAGCTGCCCGGCAGATGAACGCTACGTCTCTGATTAGTGAAGTAGACCGTATGATGTTAATGTTGTTTTGGGTTCAACATGGCAGTTTGTAATGGTCGCCACATGTTTTTTTTGACAATTTAACGTTAGCTAGTACTGTTTGTTTGGAGAGAGAACATGCTATGTAGAAGGTGTGACCTCGAATCTTTGACATTTCAAAATCTTTGATCGATACGCGTTTTTGGGGGAAACGTTTACGTTTTGGGAAAAATAGTTTGCAAGGCGGGGAAAAGTTCTTGGGGCTGAATCGGGATGCCAAATGATCAGCACACTACAGCATTCTCTGGGCTCCAGAAGTAAAAGGCTAAAAGTTATACAGTGTTGTTTTTGTGGGGGACGGAGGATTGACTCAGTTGTTCTTCATTTTGACACCATTAAGGGTGCAAAAAAAAAAAAAAAGTACAATGAGAACTGTGTCAACAGCGGCTGTCATCATCGTAGCTCTGGCACCGGTGACTCGCTGGAGCGTTTGCGTTGTTCTGCTAGATTGAATGGCGCCGCTTGAACGGTACTCTCACGTGTGTCTTAGAGTCCGTAATCAGCCGAGCACTTCCACGTTCCCTTTATCGGCGCAGGGTTTGACACGAGCCAAGGAGAATGTGTAGTGCAGAGACCAGCCGCTGTCTGATTCCATGTTCGTTTTGTAATCGTTATGGAATGTTGTATTAGCCTATGTTGTTGTATGCTGGGCTTGTTGTAGTAGCCTATGTATTTTCTGTCCAAATGGAACGCGGATGCTGCCGTGAACAGACGGGCATGTGAAGTCTGAAAGGTTAGAGGGTCATTGCACCGTGACCCTGCGCCTCGCAGACAGACAGCTGTGGGACGCCCTGAAGGCAGTTGATAGTTGTCAAGCGTTTAAACCTCGCAAAAGTAAAACCAAATGAGGCATCATTGAGCTGCATGTATTTAGGAACTATATATGATCCATGATTCGAGAATCAGTTGACGGTGGGTCTGGTCTGATGAATCAGATACGTTGATGCAAAATCTTAGTCGAGGGCACCCTACTAAGTAGTGAGGGGACATTGGTACGATGGAAAAGATGTAGCCACCATTACAAACTTCAATGGCTCCATGTTAAGCGAAAACCAGTCACCAAAACAACATCACTATCATAAGGTCTGCTTTACCTACCGGAGAAGTAGCATTCGTTTTAACAGCGTGTTCCTGCAGTTTTAGGACCGCAGTCCGAGGACTGCATTTCTAACATTTTTAACAGATTTAAATACTACTTTCTGTCCAAGTAGTTCTTTGTGAAAGTACTTGTGATTTTAAAGGTGTATTCCATCCAATCACTACTCTCTGTCAATCGACTTATAGCATGAAAGGTTTATTTCTACTTCGTCTAAGTACTTTGTTGTCCTGCAGTACAACTTGGTTGCCAAGAGTCGCGTTTTGGGCCATCTGTGTTATCAGCTCATTATCACGCAGATGGAATCACATGCTATGGCCTTTACAGCCACGAGATCTCACCCAGATACTTCAACGGTTGGAAAGGCATGTCGCTAGGACGACTCTGGGTGCAGATTCAAGGTTATAAATATACACACGATTTCAAGCAACCGTACATTAAACAGATTCAACAAGGACAACATCACAATCCCCACACAAACAAAAGGGACCAATCCCTCCTCCACCCGTCAGCTCAACAGGGAGGTCATTGCAGTCAAGGTGTCCCCCTTCCCTTATCCCACCTCTCCAACACATCCACCCCTGCACCCCTCAATCCACATCCACATCCACCCTGTCACCCCACACCTCCATCACTGCATCCCTCTGTCCACCTCATCCACCCACCCCAGCTTCCTTATGATCGGTCTTAACATCCACTTCTTCATCCCTGCCTCCATGCCTCCACTCCACCACATCCACCCGCCCCTCCGCCCCGTACACCTCGCCATCCTGCCGCTCCGTCACATCCACCCCTTTACCCTGCCACGCCATCACATCCACCCCTCTACCCCGCCATCACATCCACCCCTTTATCCCGCCACGCCATCACATCCACCCCTTTACCCTGCCACTCCCTCACATCCACCCCTTTACCCTGCCACTCCCTCACATCCACCCCTTTACCCTGCCCCTCTGTCACATCCACCCCTTTACCCCGCTACGCCATCACATCCACCCCTCAACCCCACCATCACATCCACCCCTTTACCCCGCCACGCCATCACATCCACCCCTTTACCCCGCCACTCCATCACATCCACCCCTTTACCCTGCCATCACATCCACCCCTTTACCCCGCCACGCCATCACATCCACCCCTTTACCCCGCCATCACATCCACCCCTTTACCCCGCCACGCCATCACATCCACCCCTTTACCCCGCTACTCCATCACATCCACCCCTTTACCCCGCCCCTCTGTCTACACTGTAACCTCTGCCTCGCCCTCCATGCTGAGGCTCTCGTACCGAGCGTGGACACGTCCTCCGGGTCAGAGGGGGACGTCTCAGACAGGGACCGCCGGGCCGCGTCCCTCCTTGACCGTCGATGTTATTCCGTCTTTGCTTAAGAACTTGGAAGGAATGCACGCCACGCGGCCCTGTATTGTATGGTGTGTTGGACGGTGGAGGACGGCAGAGCAGTGAAAGGTCTCCTGGGAGAGACACAGGCAGACAGACAGACTCGTAGAAATGCTAAATGGAAATAGAATGCCAAATGGAGATTCCTTGTTGTTGACAGTTGAGCTCGGTCTGTGTCCATGAGAACACTGACTAAAGGCTATACAGTACATGGCAGAGTCTAACACGGGGTAACGCATGTTGTAGGCCTGCAGAATTGGCCTACATAGTAACTGAATATAAAAAATGTAGAAGGTTCTGTCCAACATTACAAAACAGTCAAAATTATGAGCCTGACAAACTGATAAAACGTATGAAACTTACTCTGGGGTCAGTCAGCACAGTTTAAAGAACGAGATTATTTCAACTTGAAGTGGTAAAACAATGAGTATTAAACAAGCATTTACACTGAATTCGGTAGGCTACTGCTGATTTAATGTCGCTGACAGACACAGATCATATCGACATGCTTTAATCATCTTTTGAAGTTTAATTAATGTGCTGGCTACAATTCATTATCATCGTCATTAAGTCAACAATTACTATGACAGTTGGGCTTGCCGAAATCGCCACAGTTTCATAATCTTGTCATGCACCTTGTCCATGTGTCCTGGAGGCAGTGTCACCAAATTCTAGGGTCCTAGAGCCGCAGCACCGCGGTCCTATACCTGTGGTCCTGAAACGACAGGACCGCAGTCATAGGACCCCCACACACAATAAACCAGGCTATCCAATCAACGGCATTATAACAAAAGGCTGCGATTGGGCCTCAAGGTAAACCTCAATCATTGTCATCAGTCTAGTTCGGAGAGCATGCAGCAAGCAAGTCCAGCGAGCGCAGGTAGATTTTGAGTGGGTTTGCTGTGGGCAGAGAAGTGTGGGTAAAGCGTCATGTTCTTGTGCTCAGTTTCACTTCCTGGACGCACCATCGTCTCCCCCCCCGACCTCTGGACACTCTCTCTGCGTGCTCAAGATGCTCATCTGTGCCCCTGACGTTTTTCTCAGAGCCCTCGTGGTTCTCGTGACCCGTGCTCCACGTCCTGCCAGCGACTCGGCCGGCTGTGTGTTTGTTGTGCGACACTCATGCGACGTCATAACCGCGCTTCGCAATCAATCACGTGACCATACTTGGTCATTTGGCTGAAATGAAAGGCAACATTGCATGGATTGATAGTCGTGCATTTGTAATCACTACTAATAATATGAATGAAAAAGTGTTAGGTATCAGTGTTATGTTTTTGGTGATACATACATAGAAGTGAAAATCAGTTTCAGTATTCTGTAGTTAGCACAACGTACAGTAAATGGTGAAAATCAGTATCAGTATTATGTATTTAGTGATACATACATACTGTAGAAGTGAAAATCAGTTTCAGTATTCTGTAGTTAGCACTACATACAGTGTGAAAATCAGTATCAGTATTATGTATTTAGTGATACATCCATAGAAGTGAAAATCAACTTCAGTGTTCTGTAGTTAGCACTACATACAGTACATAGAGGTGAAAATCAGTATCAGTATTATGTATTTAGTGGTACATACATAGAAGTGAAAATCATTGTCCATGATCAGAAAATCGCGTGGCGTTGTGGTTACAGGGCATTTACGTCATGTCCGATGCATTCCAGCTGCTACTTAGCCAGATTCTGTAATGCACATAGCCGTTCCCCCGAAGCTCCACTGCATGTTGTTGTGAGTGAGTGTATGGCGTCACCGTGGCAACGTCGAAGACCTGACTGACAGCATCTGCAGAGTTGTAAAACAGAAGAGCCCTTCAAAGTTCCCGAGACTGTTGGCTGTGTGTTAGTTTGTCAAAGGTGGCGGCGGATGCTAACGATAGTGGATGATGTAATCTCAGTTGGCCAGGGCTCTGCGTCTAATGGGTGCATAGCGCTTGTGCATCATGAGGACGCTTTCATAGAAGAGGGGTATAGGATGGGAAATTAGGTCGGTGGAAATCAGTGCGTGAGAGTCCTACTTCCAATGCTCCATACAGGATTTTCCCTGTTTACATGTGCACCTGGCGGTAAAAAGACTTGTTAAGAAATGTTAACGGATTATGAAGGTTATTAACCCAGAGCTACTACTAGTAATTAAAGTGACACCTGGTCTCACCTCAAAGTCTCAAGGCTGTATCACTTTGTATTAGAATTAAAAATGGGAGTGTGAATACTTAAATACATACTTAAATGCAATAGATACAACGATATATTCTTTGTACCTCTTTGCTGTACAAGGTAGGATCCTACTGCATACGGAATTATACTACAACTACACCACAATGAAACCAGAATCATCTTCAGTCCTCACACCCACCCTGAGTAAAGTTAGTTTGAGCGTGATTTAAAAAATGTTTAATTTTTCATCTTTTGTCTCCGCATGTGCAGGTGATGTGTCTCCAATCAACATGTCACCGGTCAGCCAGTCGCAGTTCATCCCACTGGGGGAGATCTTGTGTCTGGCCGTCTCCTCCATGAACTCCGCCCACAAGCCCGTCACCCGGGAGGCCTTGGAGGAACATCTCACCTCCAGCTTCCCAGGTAAACTCACTATCAGGTACCTAACATGGTGGCAGTCCTGAAGTCAGTACCACCAGCAATGGGCATTGTACACCGAGCGGCCATCTTGGTTCTAAATGCTAGGCATGGTGGGGGAACTGAATGCGGAATCTCGCATTCAGAGTGCAACACCCAACGAACATTTAGAACCAAGATGGCCGCTGGGTGACTTGCCCCTCCCAGCTAGCATTTACAGTCCAGAAGGTCGCTAGGTGAATGGAGTGGCAAGACAGCACGTTTGAATAGGCTTAATAATAACTGCATCAATGTAAGGCAAGGCAAATTACTATCACCATGACTACATTGGAAGTGTTTTGTAGGGCTATATTTCCTGCATATTAAGATAAATGGCATGAAGGAGCAGCTACTGGACTCACTCAAGGATGGGCGCTCGAGTACATTTCAGGCTGGGAGCCGAACAGCCTAGCCGCTGTAGTATCCTGCCCACCCATCTATCAGAATTGGTCGTGTTGGTTACTGCTGTATTTGCAGGGTAGTAGGCTAGCTAGTTATAGCTAGCTGACAGTCTTAAGAAAGGACAATGATTCACGCATTGGCTTTACCCTTGGTTACCGTCGCCAGGCCAAATAAAGGATGACCAGCTGAAGAGGTTTGAGTATCAGATTAATGTTCCGGGGCACTCTAAATACACTAGGTATAACTAGGTTTCACTTTTAACCTTCACGACACATATTTCTCAAAATCATCTTGACAATTCAGCGGTGTGTTGAGAGGAGAACAAGGAGGGGACCAGCTCCTGCGAGTTCAGAGGAGAAGTTGTGCCTTCAATTCTGACATTTGTGAATTTTGCAAATAGACATTTGAAGCAGTCTTTGGTCAGTTTGACTGAACACATGTTGGTTGATAGATCTAGCTACTTAACATGGAGTTAAGGCTGGCAACCATTGCATTCATTATCCTTTCCTGCAATCTGCTTATTTGAGGCTTATAGAGCCTTAACTTTGTATTGAAATATGGGTATTTTGAATTTGAAAAGATCAATGACAACGTATGAGATTTAAACATACACATAGTTTGTGCTAGAAAGGTGTGTGTATGTAGATGTGTGTGTATGTAGATGTATCTATAGTGTGTATGCGCTTGCTTCAGATGGACCATCTTGAGGCATTGGCTCTCACTGCTACTACACTACAATCCATTACTGATTAAAAAGAATGACATCATTGAGCTGATGTAATGATAGGCAACCTCAATGCCTATTTCTTTAAAAGCTGCAATTTGAATGATGGGCTTTTAAGATATCTGAGTCAGCTTAATGTTATTAGTGGATTAGTGGATTTTGTGTTGGGGTTTGCGTCCTGTTTCACATGCAGAAAGGACTTTAAATTGTTGTTGGCTAGATTGAATAAGGCAGGTGTACTTGTTCAACATTTAAATACGCCTGAAGTGTATACAAATATTTGAAATGAAACACATATTTATGTTGTGCGTTTGGTGTGGAGTAAAATATTTCTCAGCTCTAACAAGTTCCATGCGTGTGAAATAAGTGACCAAAGTAGACCAAACAGGCATACTGTATTCATATCAACAAAAGAAAGACTACCAGTCTGAATGAGAAGATAGAGAAGAACAATTGTTTACAGTTTGTTCTGTTTCTCCATCAAAAAGGTGTGCTTTGCTTTCTTGTTGTTTGTCAACCATCACAATAAAGCTTTTATTTTCGTGTTCAGCCTTTTACAATTAGTTTTGAACGTGGTGCTAGAATTGGGAAAATTGTTTTTAAGCTCATTGGTTATCGCTTTGGAATGGTTTCCTTCCATTAGAAACGCTGCAAAATGTATCATTGTCATAGAATCTGTGCTATTATATATGTATACTTGTATCGCATGATCTTTTATTACACACTCATCCACTGTCTCCAGTAACCAACTCTCTGAACCTGTGGTTTCCCCCATACAGGTGTTCCTACCCCCAGCACAGAGGTCGTGCGACATACGCTCAACATGCTGGTGAGAGAGCGGAAGATCTACCCGACGCCAGAGGGCTACTTCATCGTCACGCCCCAGACCTACTACATCACCCCCTCTCTCATCAGGACCAACAACAAGTGGTACCACCTGGACGACCGGCTCACGGACCGCCAGCCGCCGCCGCCGCCCCCGCCCCAGCAGTGCACGCCGCCGCAGTCCGGCAACGCCACACCGTCGACGCCGGGGTGCCTGAGGGAGCGGCCCGTGCGCAAGAACCACGGCGACGCCTACAACCCGGCCGCCTGCGATGACACCCCCCGGGGCCACGTGTCCTCGGCGCCGCCGGCCAAGTCCCTGCAGGAGCACCGGGCCGACCTCTACGCCGCCAAGCCGCCCAAGGACCGCGGCGGCGCCGGCGCAGGAGAGGCAGCGCCGAGCCCCGCCGCCAAGGAGCACAGCGGCGAGCCCCCGTCGTACCCCCACCCGCCGCCGCCTCCGCCCCCCGCTCAGCCCGCGCCCACGGAAGCCGCGGCGGAGAGCAAGAGCAAGAACGTGCCGTCGTTCCCCTTCAAGACCGACACGCTGACCAAGAAGAAGGAGGGCGGCGGCGGCACGGAGAAGCAGTCCAAGAGGTTCGGGCTGAGGCTGTTCCGCCTGAGCTTCAAGAAGGACAAGATGAGGCAGCTGGCCACCTTCTCGGCGCAGTTCCCGCCGGAGGAGTGGCCGCTGCGCGACGAGGACGTGCCCGCCACCCCGATCCCCCGGGACATCGAGATGGAGATCATCCGTCGCATCAACCCGGACCTGACGGTGGAGAACGTGGCGCGGCACACGGCCGTGATGAAGAGGCTGGAGGAGGAGCGGGCCCACAAGAACAAGACTTCGGTTCACTACAACGCGCGCAGCAGGAGGGGGCGGGGCCACCGGAGGCTGCCGCATGGGAAGTCGCGCTCGCACAGTAAACCGCGGACCTGCCGGGGGGACCCGTCGGACGGCTCCAACTGGGACCTGGTGTTCATGGAGAGGGACTACCGCTTCTTCAGCCACTCGCTGGTGCGCTCGCCCCGCGAGGCCATGTACACCCTGGAGCGGACGCGCGGCGGCGGGGCCACGTACCTGGTGCACAGCAACCCCAACATCACCGAGTCGTACTGCCCCGTCACGCCCGAGTGGGACGTGTCCGGGGAGCTGGCCAAGAGGAGGACGGAGATGCCTTTCCCCGAGCCCTCGCGGGGCACCACCAAGGAGTCCAAGGTGCAGCGCAGCCACAGTCACAATCAGGACAGGAAGTCGCGCCACGAGCGGTCGGACCAGGCCAAGGAGCGCTCTCGCTCCATGGACAACTCGCTGAAAGGCCCGTCGCTGGGCACGCCGGAGAACTTTGACCACAGTCTGGAGGAGCGCAGCCACTACTTTACAGACGACGGAACGCTGCGGGCTAGCCAGAAGTCCTCCCACTACTCAAGGATCATGTTCTCTGCTGCTAAGTTCCACTCTGATTTTAATGTGCCTGATTTGGGGAAAGGAAGTTTGGACGAGTCGAGGAGTCACCGGAATACGGTGGAGAGGAACAAAAGCAGAGACAGCCTGCCCACGTACAACGAGCTCATGGGCCTTTCTCCCAAGCCCTCGACGGATGACTACTTCCAGTGCAATACGTCCAACGAAACAATCCTTACTGCCCCTTCGCCTCAGGCAAAATCAGAATATGACACACTAACCTCAACAGGGGGACTCCACAAGGGCTCTCCGGGTGACCGCCAGACGCCTCACCTTACCGCTCCACACGCCATGGAGTACAAAGAGGAGCTGGTGGCGTCCAAGGGCCCGGGCGGCTCCGTCAGACTGACCCCCAGCCAGACGCCGGAGCTGCTGCAGGGTGCCCGCCTGACGCCGCACCAACACAACGTGGACCCCGGCGGGGGCGGGGGCTCGGCGGGCGCCTCCCTCAAGAGGAAGGAGATCTTCAGCAAGGACACCCTGTTCAAGCCCCCACACAACAACGCCTTGTCCGCGGGCTACGGCGACGGCGGCGGCGGCTACGCCAAGCCCGGCACCTTGCGGAAGGCCTCGCACGCCAAATCAACAGAGGCCCTCGACAATCCTGAGCCCCAGCAGCCTTCGAATTCAGCCGCTTCCTCGGCCTCGCCGGCGGCGCCGCCCGGCTGCATGGAGCCCGGCGGCGCCTCGGCCTCCTTCGACTACTACAACGTCTCGGACGACGAGGAGGACGACGACGAAGAAGCGGACGAGGACTCGCACAAGGAGTCGGCGGCGGCCGAGGAGAGCGCGGACCGCGGGGATTGCGGCGGGGGTGGTGGCGGGGGTGGCGGTGGCGGCGGTGGGGGCGTTGGCGAGGGGACCATGCAGTGGCTGCTGGAGCGGGAGAAGGAGCACGAGCTGCAGCGCAAGCTGGAGACCAACCTGACCCTGCTGAGCCCCAAGGAGACGGAGAGCGGCGGCGGGCAGAAGTCGGCGCACTCGGCCCGCCTGGACAGCATGGACAGCAGCAGCGTGACGGTGGACAGCGGCTTCAACTCGCCCAGGTAGGTGCCCCGCACGCCGCTGTAGCTAGCTAGGCACACCGCTGTAGCTAGCTAGGTACGGCGGGCTCGGGGGTCCGCTGAATGTTTCCGTCAGGAACACGCACAGCAGAAGTAAAAATACATGAAAGGGAAGAAGTGCACGTAACCTTTGCTGTAGCGCCGGTCATTGGGCTCGTGTTATAGCGAGGAACAAGTGTGTGCGTATTTCTTTTTGTTTTTATCACTTTGTGTGCAGAAATAACCTCATTCACGCAGCGTAATGTTATTATAGAAGGTACGACACAACTAAATGAAATAAGTGTGGACGTAAACTTTTTTTTTAATGTTTCAAAAAGTACAACTGACTTCACCCTTGTGTCCTCATATCATGAACCTAATTCAAAAAAGACTTTATGCTCCTCTTCTACAGTTACTCTAAGCAAAAACAACTCAATCGCGGAGATGAAAAACTTTTCTAAAAACTGTATCGTGCCACAGAATTGGGATCCAAGCTAGCATCGCTATATATTGGAATTTGCGCTCTATAGATGCGTGTTATAACAAAGGTAAAGTGTATGTCAACATACAAGTCATTGTATGTCAACATACAAGTCAAGACATTGATTGATTTGTTTATATAGTTAATAACAGTATATGATTTGTTTATATAGTTAATAAATGAATCTGAATCTTAATAGCACAAACATAACTTTTGATAACACCCCTGCATATTAGCTTGCCTAAAACAATAATAACAGGTTGAGGGAGAGGCCTATACTTAAACTTCATCCATGTCTTCTAGTCGTTTTTCTTTGGTTTAATCATTTTAGAATGATTGCTGTTTGGCCCTCCTCTGTGCAGCCTACCGCAGGGTGTGTAGCTCAGGAGGAGGGGCTGGTGTCTGGAGGAGCGCTTATTTTGATGCTGCCCTCATCCCGGTCGTGGTTACACTCCTGACGGGCCTTGTGTGGTTGACATGGTGGCCGGTGTCTGAGGGCACGTGTGTGTGTGTGTGCGTGTGCTCAATGTGAGGCTCGGAGACATAGCGTGTGCTGGGACTGGCCACAGCACTGTTAGAGTTCAGTCACCAGTCAAGGCCGCAAGGCCCAAACTGTAGGTTCGTTGAGCCTGATGATTTTGAGATTATCCGCAGATGAAAACATTATCTCAAGGTAAAGCTTGCCATTCATTTTCACCAATGCAAATCTGTACAGTGCACTCAATCTCAAAATGAAGTAGAAATGGAAAACAAACATTTATAGCAGCAGTATTTGTATTGCTAGTATTTGGTGTGTCTTACCAGTTCAATGTGCATTACATGGTTCGTTGAAGAAATTAAGTTTCAGTTTAAAAATTTAAAGTTTACTTTTGTAGTTCCTACATTGTTTTTCTCTGCCATAGTCTTCAGCAGTGGCATCTTCCATGTGATAATAGCAAAATAATTTTTCATACTATAATTCTTTCTGCAGTTAGTTTTATGTAACAGCTGATCCAAACAACATACAACGAATATTAAACACCAGTAGTTCCATTAAATGTATTCATGTTTTCTCAGTATAACCCGGGGTAGTGTATTGACTAGGCCGTTCGATCCCCAATGTCTACAGCCGTCCATAAGTAAGATGCATAAACCCTCCCTAGCTCCTTCATGTCAAACGCTGGATAACGTAGTTGCTCAATGCCTGAAACAGTGAATAGTGAACCCTGAGGGCCGTTCTTCCCTTCATAACCCCGTGTGTTGTCCTGTCTGGGTGGGGGCAGGACGCGGGAGAGCCTGGCCTCCAACACGTCCAGCATCGTGGAGAGCAATAGGAGACAGAACCCAGCGCTGAGCCCCGGCCACATCGGGTCCTCCGGCATCGGCCTGCCCTTCAGCTTCCGGGCCATCCCAGAACCCCCCAGCGCTCAGCCCGAGAAGATCCAGAAACCCTCCAACTGTCTGGCCTCCATCACCAGTGTGTGACCAACAGAGCTCGGGGCGAGGGACATCGGGTAGAAGTTGTGGAGGAGAGAGAGAGAGAGAGAGAGTGAGAGAGTGTGCAAGAGAGAGTGAGAGAGTGTGAGAGAGAGAGAGAGCGAGAGAGGAAAGGGAAGTTGAAAAGTGGAGTGCCCCACCACTTCCCCTGTTTATTGACACACACACACACACATACAAACACACACACACACACACACACACACACACACACACACTCACACACACACACACA
>JAOPUH010000104.1:10554704-10566998 GCA_027123175.1 Urophycis cirrata | reverse complement strand
TTTTTTTCTCAATTTGCCGTTTGGCCATCTTTTTTTTTTTTATCTTTTTTTTTGTTTCTCTTTAAACAAATAACCCCCCCCCCCCCCCCCCCCCCACACAAGGTTACTCGAATTCCCTATGATATTCTCCCCACCTCTTTGTGGATCGATGAAGCTCCTGGTCGCCACCCGAGGTGAGCAGGTGTCCTGTCAGTGAGCTGGAGCCCTGTGGGTTAGTCGGTCGGAGGGTCCCACCCCCCCACCCCCTACCCCCCCGGCAGACGGAGGGACTGGCAGCCTCCGCGGCGAGGAGAGACACAGCGACTGGCTGGAGACGGCAGCATCTGTGGGTGCTGCATCCAGCGATATCAGTGGCGGCGCTCGGAGCGGAATCACAGTGAGTTGGCGGAGGAGGGGGGAGGAGCTGTAGAGGCAGGAGGCGGGGTGCTGTACAGAGTGCTATACAGTAGTGTATAGCAGAGTGACGAGGGAGCGGGAGAGTTGGAAGTAGCCGGCACAGGGAGGATGCGCAGGGCGTCTCTGATTCTGATTTGAGTGCCCTCGGTGTTTTGCACGACCTGAATGAAAATGGCACCCCGGGGCATTCTCTGGCTTTAAAAAAAAAAAAAAAGAAAGAAAAAAGGCAAAATTACCTGTGGATTAACGTCTGCATCCTAAGGTGGTAGGGGTGGGTTTGGTGGGGGCCTGGGGTGGGGGGGGGCACGGCGGCAGCAGCAGCAGCGTTGGCCGGCACCAGGAAGCAGCCTCTGTTTCCATTGCTTCTTTCCTCCTCTTCCTCCCCTCTCTGGAGCGTCGGGGGCCACTAATGAGTGAGTCAATGTGTGGCTGTGGCTGCAGCCTCATCTCCTCTCTGATGAAGAGGCTGAGCCGCACAGCCTGCTGCTCCGACCTCCTCTCCTGCAGCCACACTTCAGAGCAGCTCCGCGCGCTGGCCGCTGACCGGCCGCGTCCAGCCAAGGTAACCCTCGCCGCCGGCTCCGCGAGATCAGACGGAGCTGACGCTCGTTGCCGTACCGATCACTGGTGTACCGCGCATGGTCCCGCTGTGTAGACCGTGTTGTTGTTGTTGTTGTTGTTGTTTTCGTGGTGGTCGCGTGGAGCTGGATACAGAGGGGCCTGCCATTAAGGAGGCTTTTTTTTATGTTAACGGCAACACCTGACATGCTTTCTGGGGGAACTGCCATCTGAGGGCCGAGGCAGTAATTGATTCTTTAATGGAACCAGGGTTTTTTAATGGGCCGTCTCGCTGCCTTGACAACAGCCTAGGCCGGCATTCAGATGGCAAAGTCATTCAAACGCCTGCCTTCTATGTGCTTGTGATTTACACAGATAACTGCACCCTCCTCGGCCAGACAAAATGCTCTTTTAATGGAACCGATTATTGTACATGTGTGTATGTGCTAGTGATTGTGTGGGGTTGATGGCTGCGTGTGCCCATGTGTGGCTGCCTGTCTGGGCCTGCTCCCATTTGTGTGATTGCGTGAAGCTTTCCTGTCATCACTCAGCTTGTTGAGTTGATTCGGTTTTATTGCCCCTAATGCAACAACCACTTCAGAAGTTGACCAACGTCGACTCCGTTGCCTTGGTCTCAGGCCCGGCACCTGGCATTCTTCTCCCTTTGAGGTCGGCATTGCGTACTCGAAGGAGGATTCGGGGTCCGGTGAAACGAACGCACCATAAGAAGTCCACGACGGCATGGCGATGGCGCAACGCGTCACGGGAAATCTGGTTTTCGTACAGAGAGCCAGATGCACCATGTTCGAGCAACGTCTGCCGGCAATTTCCCAAGCCGGGGTTCACACACCCCTCCTTGTTTGTTGGGCCAGCGTGGACCGGGCCCCGGTGGAAACATTCGAGGCACGGCACGGCGCGGAGGGGGGGGGGGGGAAATGCACTGCCTCCCGATGGGCTGCCGGGGAGTTAAGGTTTCACAATGTTGCCGCTGAGACTCCATGGAGCAGCTGAAAATAGACTCATCGATTAATGGCTTCTGTTGAGAAATGTAGACTCCAAGATACTTGTAGCCATTAAGCTTTTTTTTTTATTTATAGCGCTGCTGGTCAAACGAGCCCCCCTGTGATATTGTTGAGTGGATGTTGTTTTGTTTGGGAACGGCAGGGCGAACGTCCTAGTCTGTCGCTTCACACCACCAGTCCAGTTATTAATGAGTCCAGCCGTGTTTTGACGTTTACCGTGCGTCTTTTTAATTGAAGGCAATCCAGACGGATAAACCTTCTCCAGAGGGTGCCAGTGAAAGTTAGTACCGTCGAGCACAGTCTCATTGGCAAAAAGTTCCAACAATTAACAGGCAAAGGCTGGACATCAGCTTTTATTTCTTTGTGAAAAAGTTAAGCGCCATCACAGCAATACAATGTCTCGCTAGTACCAGGGGGGCCCACTCGCCCACCCAGGTAACCAGCGTTTCCATGAGAGCGAACGGACCAATCCCGTTGCACACACCTGTCAGGAAAAACCTGAAGTGAGGAAATGGACTTGTCCTCGCGCACTCGACGGCGCCGTCTGTAAATACACCCTCGCGTGAATGAATAGTTTCACTTCACAGCACTCCAACAGCACGGGCTTGTAAGTGCGTGCGTGCGTGCGCGCGTGCGTTCACCTCCGCTTGTGGACCGGAGTCGGTCCTGAGTGCCAGTTTGGTCGACAGCATCGACTCAAGTCCCACACCATGTGTATCAGCAGCTGCACTCGGCACGGTCTCTGCTGCCAGATAGCTGGCCGCGAACCGAAACAGCTAGTCCATTAATGCCATGCTAATTATCCCCGGGTATAAAGACAGGGAAACCTGCGCTGTATACGGTTTCAGCCCACTGCGCATTGAGCAAGGAGCCCGATCAATAGGCTTTCTATCCCGCAGACTAGCACAATAGTTACTTAATTTACGTGTGTGTGTGTGTGTGTGTGTGTGTGCGCGCCATATCTTTTCATACTAACTTGGTGCGTGGGAGGCTGGTAGGAGGGGGGGGGGGGCTGTACAGTTTTTCCCGCTGACTAAAGCAACTGGGATGCTCTTCTTGCTTGCCTCAACCTCATTAGTCTGCTAATAGCCGTGGGTTTGGGGAGAGCCTTACCTTGGCCACCTTCTCTCGCTTACCCCCCCCCCCGGCTCTCCTCTCCCCTGCTCTGGGCCCCTGAGTCATGTTATCTCTTAAAGAAACCGAAGCTCTTACCTGCCCTCCACACCTTCGCTGAGCCTCAGTTCCTTGCTGACCCCTGAATAACTCCCTACAGCAAACCACTTATATAAACGCTGCGTTCCCCATCTCTGAGATCTGTCTGTGTGTGTGTGTGTGTGTGTGTGTGTGTGTGCGTGTGCGTGCATATATATTTAACAGACCATGCTGGTTTTATTCAGTTGTGAATGTGGAAATGGGAATCGAGCCGTCAGCGGGATGTGGATTGTGAGATATGCCATTGGAATCTGCCGGTTATTAAATCTTATTAGATTAAAGTCGCATAGAGGAAAAAGGTTAAAAACACACTGATGTGTTTTGTCTTGTTATTATTGCATAGCTGACTTGAATGAATTGCCCACTGGCTATCTTTTTAGTATTTTACAAGGATAATATTACAGCATTGTGGCGCTTTCATGAGATGGAAATTGCTTTTCCTACCACCCATGTGACCAGCATCACCTCTCTTTGATTGGGCCTTCAGCTTCCCCTTCCTCTGTGCACCGCGTGCATGGTGGTTTGACAATAAGGACAAACGCACTTCACTCCAGTGTGTACGAAACCAATTACAAAAGCTTGGTTTTCCTGGTAGCTGCCAGGGCCCGATCCCCAAGCTATTCATAGCCTTCCCTCCGCTGGGTTCACAATACCAGGCGAAGCCCCTCGGCAGCGACTGCAGTGCAATCTGAGATAGGCCTAATGCTCCCTAGCAAAGTGATGCTGCCACAGAGCCAGGAGTAGACAAGGCCGCGCACACAGGACTGGAGACCATGGCTGCCTCAAGGTCAGAGCCTACGGAAATACTACCGTTTTTTTTTTTTTTTTCATCAGATCGATGACAAGCCGTGCCCAATGAGTCATCGATATGCACAATAGATGGGAGGAAATGCTAATTCTCTCCATGAAATATTACTGATTGCATGCAATTATTGGTTTGCGATCATCATGTCCTATCTAGTCCAGGTTCTCACTGGCCTGTTTTTTTTTTTTTACTGGTGTCAATGTTTCCCTGTGGAAGAAAATGATGACACTGCCAGGCTGTACAAATGAGTGTTTTTCACACCTATTAGACAAGAGCCCATACGGCAAAATAACAGACATTACTCGAAACGCAGTCCAAGCACTTTTTCTATCAACATTTGGTTTGGCTTCTCTGTCCAGCTGGACCGAACCAACTCTAGTACACATCGACATAGATCTGTATGGATGTGTCTTCAAAAACACCTGTTGCCGCTTGCTATTTCGGTCTTTGAGCTTATTTCTGTTAGGAATCTGAAAGCGCGTGAAGTGTCTTTACAGTGTTCCTCAATCTGACATTCAGACAAATGACCCCGTTGCCGATTGCCAATTGGGCAAACGACAAACTCCCATTCTTTAATAAATAACGACCAGCTGCTGCCGTTCCCAGACCGACGCAATTGTTTTTGTGGTGGTTCGACCGCAGACATTTGTTATCTATTAACAAATAACAAGACTCCAGTAATGTTCGGTGCGAGCGTGCGCGCTAACACAAGTATGTGAGCGTCCATCGGTGTTGATCAGTCACACAGGCGGCTGTTCTTCCCAGAACGCCGCTTACCTGGCATCGCCGTAGTTACCCTCGGGTTCGAGTTTACTGAGGTTCACTCGGGGTTGAAGAGGCCGTGTATGTTTGCACCCTATTGGGGCCCATGTGATGAAGCCGATTCAACGATAAGAAGCCTTTATGAAGCTGGTGTGTTACGTTTTCCTGCCTTCTTTGATTTAGCCAAGCCTTCACACCACAGTGCTGATCTTCCACCCTCATGTCCCATAAGCAGAGGAGAATATCACACATTTAGGGGCCTGTCCCTAATGCATGACTTCAAGCTTTGAATATCTGAATAGTTGATACGAAGAACTACGAAGATTCATGCAGATTGCACTTCCCTAGTGGAAATGGCAACCCCTCCCCCCCCCAGACATTCAGCGCCACCTATGGGTGAATCTGGTCCATCTGTAGCATCCCCTACTCGTTTTTACATGTTCTACAAGCATGGCAATTTACAAAAGAGTAACAGTACCTACGAACGCAGAAGGGCTCCTACGTGTTTCGCCGGACCACTAATAATAACAACAGTGTGCCAGCGTGAATAGAATCCCAGCGATGGCGCTTCCAACACCGCGTAACACCCGTAACCGCGGCAACACTGCCACTCATTGTTGTTTTATAATGCAGAACTCAATCGCTGGCCCAAAGTCTTACGACTGCAACAAATTGATCTGATACAGTTACCGCAGGCGGGCCACATTAAGCTACCGTTGATACCCGCGCACAATACCAGATATTCAGCCCCACAGGGTCGGTCAGCCGGTACACGAATGCTGGTTTGTTACAATAAGGCATAAGCATTATCAATATGCGGCAAAGGTCCAATTATAGTCACCGCAGAGCCTTTGTTTGTGCATTTATATCTGGTCGCCACAGATGACTGGACTTTTATTTTCCAAACATGGCCTACGTGCAGCGGGTTCAAAACCCAGCGTCCTAATGGCAGGCATCGGCTTTGTAACGACCAAGGCGCCGTTCACTCATGGTAGAGCACAGCTGGAGGGTGAGAGGGTGTCAGGGTGAGAGGTGGGGCGTCTGTTGGTTCAACAGGCTTGTGGGTCCCTTAAGACCGGTCACCGTTTTTGTCATTCGAAGCCCTTTAATTTACAGTGAAACCCACAATTGGCTTTTTTTTCAAATTTCTACCAATGAAATGACACGTCACCCATTTTGTGCTTGGTGCTTTGTGAAGCTGCTTTTAATTTGGTTTGTTTTCGACAATTTCACAGTAAGATGAGGCGCAGACGAGAGAAGGCCGTGTCACGTCTAAAAGCCAACAATTCCCTGCCCTTACCATTTCGATAATGCGACATTTAGGACGCCTCTTTTCGCACAGATATGACAACAACGCGAGAGGTCTGCGAGACCCGCGTTAGAAACCCGGCACTCGGCAAATGTCAGTAATGACACCACCGGCGCCATCCGGAACATTTGCGAGTCTCGACAAACATTCTGGCAAAACACTTCCAAGAGACGAGCACTTTGAGTCATGAAAGACAGCGAGTGTGTTTGACGCCGTAACAGCGTATCGGCGAACGTTTGACACCATAAAGGCCCGCCGCTGAAGGCGATGTCGGTAGCGGTGAACTGAACGGATGTGTGCGTGACTCGCTGAAGACGCCGCCACGCGTCATTCCCCCCCCCCCCCCCCCGTCCAAGCCTTCAGGCGAGCCCGGACGCAGCCACGATTGCCCGGCACCAGTTCTTTTGCACATTTGAACCAGGTGTTGGCATGTCTGTGTGATGGAGCGGGCTTTGTGTATTGGCTGCACTCGGAGTTGGAATACCGGTAGCTCTCTGGGCTAGCCTCTGTGTCTGACTGCATGTGTGGCAGATGATCCAAGACTCTTAATGCTTCGCCAAACTCTTCATCCCCGTCTTTCTCCATGTCTTCCTCTCTGTCTCTCTCTAGCTGTCTCTGTCTCTGTCTTTCTCTCTAGCTCTCTCTCTGTCTCTCTGTCTCTCTCTCGCTCTCTCTCTGTCTCGCTCTCGCTCTCTCACTCTCTCTCTCTGTCTTTCTCTCTAGCTCTCTCTCTCTCGCTGTCTCGCTCTCGCTCTCTCTCTGTCTCTCTCTCGCTCTCTCTCTGTCTCGCTCTCGCTCTCTCACTCTCTCTCTCTGGCTGGCTCTAGTTTCTTCCTCTACCTATGGCTCCCGGGCACGAATGCTAATGTCCATTGTTTTATTTCTGAGTCATGAATAAAGATGAACAGGGTTATTCTGGCTGTCTTTTAGAGAGTGACTGAGTGTGTGCGTGTGTTTGCGGGGCGGGGGGGCTAAGCGATAATACATCATCTCGCTGTGAACGGTACACAGCCTAGAAGAAGCGCATCCCGCGCAAACAGCTCTTTTATGCTTTTCATCTTTAGTTTTTTTTTTTGGGGGGGGGTGGGGTTCTATACATTATAAATGATTCCAACTGTCAAACATTTTGAAATTTCGGTTCAAATTCAGAAAGCGGTGAACGATAACTCATGGTTTCCCTCTGCCTCTCTCCATGTTGCACGTCTCCCTCTCTCTCTCTCTCTCTCTCCATCCACAGCATGCCAAGCCCTTCTCTTCTTCAGACAGCCTAGTGAAGGTTCAGGAGGTAGCAAGCTGGCTATTGGAAATGAACCAGGATCTGCTGTCGGGGGGCAGCAGCAGCAGGCGTCGGCGGGGAGGCCCCGGGGGTCCTGCGGCGCAAGGTAACGCCCCCTCGGCGGCCCACACGCCCCAGGCGGCGGCGGCGTCTGAGGAGGGCGATGAAGACGAGCACATGAACAGGGTGGTGGTGGAGGAGGAAGAGCAGCAGCAGCAGCAGCAGCACAGGGTAAGGCCACTTTCGGTTGTTTGCTTTCGATATGAAAGTTTGTGGGGTTTTTTTTTTTTGGTCTGGTGTTTCTTCACCAGACCGGGCCGAGAGCGGCCGTCGTTGTAATGGAACACATCCTTCACCTTTTGCTGCGCGCCCGGCAAGACGCTGCCATTGCATTTTATGGCGTCAGTAGCTCAGTGGGTAGGAGCCGGTCCTCCACTAACCGGAGGGTTGGCGGCTCGATCCCCACTGTCACACATGTGGAACCCCACAAATGTATGAGTAATGATTGTAATGATTTTAAGTCGCATTGGACAAAAGCGTCTTCTCAATGCCCTAAATGTAAGCCCTTCGCCTAGATGATGATACGTTTTGGAGTGTGGACAGGGTCTGCGGCAAGCGCTCCCTCGACCCCCGCTGTTGTATCTCGTGGGTTTAGCCAGACAGACGCCCCCCTGTAGAGCCGGCCTTGCGCCCGGCGGCGGCCCCGGCTCACTGCGGAGCAACCGGTGAAAGCACGAGTCTGGTTCCGCTTTCAGGCCGCGGCTGACGGGGAGCGCGAGGAGCCATGGGCGCCCAGCGAGTCGGGGGTCGGCGACGGCCGGCGAGACGGAGCCCAGGAGGAGGAGGAGGAGGAGGACGAGGAGACGGAGGAGCAGCAGCAACCGCCGCCGCCACCGCCGGCCCCCCGGCGCAACGAGGCCCCCGCGGACGGCGAGGCGGACGGGGGAGAGAAGGGAGGCCGCTGGATGTGGGGGGAGGACCGGCCCGGCGTGCCCGGGCAGCCGTCGGCGGCGGCGGTGGCGCCGGAGGAGGACGAGGAGGAAGAGGAGAACAACAACAGTAGCAGCCAGCAGGAGGAAGGGGAGGAGAGGACAGAGGGGGGCAGGAGGGAGGAGGGGGAGGAGGAGGAGGAGGAGGAGGACGAGGAGGAGGAGATGGACCAAGACAGTGATGACTTTGAACAATCTGAGAGCGGGAGGGAGGAGGAGGAGGAGGAAGAGGAGGAGGGTGAGGGAGAGGAAGGGCTGCGCTCTCCCTCCCTCAGGAACAATCTTTCTGTCCACAGCCTGGACTCGGGCCGCACACACCAAAGCTCGCCTAACAAAAAGAAGGTAAGGATCCACTTCTCTATACGGGGCTTACTTCCACATGCCAGAGAAACCCGACCGCCCAAACTGTCAGCAGATGCGTTGCCTGTACTCATTAGGTGCGTTTCTATTTTGAGGTAGCAATACAAAACAGAATCTAGAACTATTGCACTATACTATATGTGGATTGCGTCCTCTTACATTTGAGGCAATAGTTCCCCCCTGTGGCTGAAATGATTTACTACACCACACATGTCTCCCATGAAGACCCACACCGGTTTGAAAGAGCAGCTCACAATTGGAAGGGTTCACCTGCAGGGTAACAGGTCTATAGGTTGGCTACTTGAGGGCGTCGGGCTCCACACACCAGCCTTCTGACACGCGGACGCAAGCACAGCAATAGGTTCAGAAACATAAAAGCGAGAGAAAATAGACTGCCTCTTTTCTTCCACAGGGGGTGTAAGAGCCGAGTTTACATTACCCTTTTGTTGTGGAGACGGAATGATAAGCCCCCCCCCCCCCCGGTGCAGCGAGGAACAAACAAAGAGCTCGGCTTTGTTGATTCGCTGGTGTTTGCCGTCGCTCGGCCCCCTTCACGCAGGCCAGCGGCGGGCCTCCATCGCTGAAATGTCACAGGAAATAAGAACGGACGGCGCAGCCGCGTCTCCACGTGCTGCGTTTTGTCTCGCCGCCGTTACGCTTCGCCGCAACCGCAGTGGTGGGCGAGCGACGGCCGTGACACAGGGGGGGGGGGGGTCCGCGGGCCCGGAAGGCAATTTATTTCCCACGCACTTCAAACACATTCGTAGGTTCCAATTTACGTCGGAGTCTGGCGGGGACCTTCTGAGGCACTGAGGCAATGACGGCCCTCGTGGAGAATTGCTCTCCGTCAGACCAGCGAGGCGGTGTGCAAAACCACAGGAGACGCACGGCAGACACCGCGGCGTCTGTGTACCCGTGGACCGTTGTTTGTTTCTCGGTGTGAAGACATCGAGTCGTACAATATACATCGCAGGTCTGCAGGCTTGACGGGCACTCAACGGGCACTCGGTGAATGTGATCGCGTGGATGTAGCAACGGTAGAAGGCCTCAGTGTATGCTGAAGAGGCTCAGGGGATGTTTGTTGCAGCGCATGCGCCGTCCCCCAGAGTTAGCGGCGAGTTGGCTGGAATGTGGGATTAAAGAGGGAAACCGGCTGCGTCCTGCAGAGAATACCCAAACAGCCTCGTCCTTAAAGTCCCACTAACTAATTGAATGATTGGCTGATTACTGTCTTCCCTGGGCTGTCCAAAGACAGCGGGCTGCCCGCCAACTGAGCCCAGGTGCTGCGGGGCTCAGCGCACCAAAGGTCACGGCCCTCGGCTCATCCCGCGGCCTCTCTCTGCTCTGAGCCGGTGCCGGTCGCTCCTCGGCCTCCTCTGCTCCCTCTGCTCTCCGGCCACTGAATAAAGCCACGGCAAGCCCAGTGCCGTGGTGAGCGCCAGGGATCGGCTGACTGGTTAACCCCGGTGTCGGGGTGTGTGTGTGAGAGGGGGCCCTTTCACGGTTACTAACTGCATGGTCATGAGGCAGACGGCAGTCACAGAGGGACAGGTAGGTGCCAGGGACCTTGCTGCTGGTAGAGCACCTGGGATGGACTGACTGTTTAACCCCAGTGTCGGGGGCTTTATCAGTTACTAACTGCTACATAATCACGGGGAAGACGGCAGTCATGCCAGAGCAGGTCGGGGGTTCAGGGTCCTCGCTGCAGGTATATGGCGGACATTTTGGTTTGGACCAAGAACACGGGCCAGCATACTTTGTAAAGCTGCCCGGGTTTTTACGTGCCACTAAACCCTGTGCGTTATCGCCGTTGCAGCAGCTCACTGCAGTTCCCCCCACAGCATGACGAGTACCCCGGGGGTGTCACCTCGCCTCCCTCAGCCAAGACCTCGTTTACCTTTTGGTTTGTGCCCCGAGCAGATGTCTCCGGCCCCTTCTATTTTGAAGCCATTAAAAGGGCACGAATCATACGATAGGCAGTGTTAGATGTCGTCAACATGTCGAGTGCTGGGTTTGCATGAGGGGCCGCGGGGTGCTGGCACAGAGCAGGTGTTGAGGTCTCTATACAGTGCATTACCTCCCGCAGTTTTAAAATGGTTATGGCCATGCAAAACCATTACTTGCATTTTGACTCAAAGTTAGTTTGTTCCCGTGTCGGGTTCTTCAGATAGCTTGAGGCCGCAGGTGAATGAAGCTTGATGAGAGGAAATGACACATGGGCTGATTGCAACAATATGGTGAAGACCTTTCAATGCAAAGTAAATGAGGCTCCGCCTGGGGAAGAAGCACTGCTAGAGTGCCAGAACATTTAAGGTTTGATTGCAGTGATGATAACGCGTTAAACAAAGGTGCTTAAGCAGCATTTGTCCCCAGCGTCACCTCGATGGAAGAGCAATGCAGCTTGAGTTTATAGAGAGCATTATAATATTCCTAACCCGAACTTGAAGTCTGATGATGTGACTGCACCTCTGCAAATACGAATTGTTTTCTGTCTGTGCGTGATGACAAGCGAAACACTTGTTCTCATGTTTGCCCGTTTACAAATACAATTCACACGAAAAGAAATATGCTAAACTGCCCAATGTCCCAGACGTATTTAAACCTCTCGCGCAGCCAGCGACCTTGTACGCTATCTTGCTGACTGCATACATTTATGTGTACCTTCCATATGTCAAACACGGGGAAGACTGTAAGGAGATCCAGAGGAAAGCAGTTGGTCAGAGACCGAACAGGGAAACTGAACCAGCACCACCACAGCTTGTTTGAATGTTTGGCCCTGGGCACCAACGGTAACGTTTGTCCATTTTGATCATGATTTTGTGCCATCCAGAGTTTCTGGTCCTCACTGCCAATGCCCCTCTAGCTACAGCTTCCCCGCTGGTTTCAATCAGGCAACACTTTTTCATACACATATATCTTCTGCAGCGAGACGGGCCCCGTGGGTCCTCGTCAGCGTGTCCTCAAGTTGAGCATCCGCAAAGCAAGATTGAGCTGTCTTTATTACCAGCATGAGAAGCATAGCTGGTTTCAAACTCTTGGCAAAAAGGTTTTTGTGCGCCTTCTCCGGGAGTATCTCCCAGTTTAAAGTTCTGCACGACGACCACCGAACCGGAGAAAAATGAATTGATACTCATCTTAAAGCACCTCGATAGCCTCTTTTTTTTTTTTTTTTTTTAATTTGAATTGAACAGGCTTACCCTCACATGAATATTTGAGTCACTGCAGCAGATAGAGCACTCTCAACCTTCCATTGTCCCCTGCTGAATGGCTCGCTCCTATCGCCCCGGCAGCACTGTAAACAGAACCATCTCGCCGTGTCTCTTTGAAGGCGCAGGCCAGGGGTTGCAGGCGGCCCTGCAGAGCCCCGATAAGGGGATGAAGCAGGAAAACAAGCCGAGGCCAGAGTGCGTTAGTGTGTTACACGCCCCCCCCCCCGCCCCCCCCGGGCCGAACGCGTGTTTGACCAGCACACTGCGCTCATAATCAATAGCGTGGGGTTTAAGCTGAATATATAAACGTGCCACATGTTGTTGACTCCGGGGGGGGCGGCGGAGGGGGGGGGGGGGGGGGGGGGGGGGGGGGGGGGGGGGGGGGGGGTGGCGGGG
>JAOPUH010000104.1:10433281-10444339 GCA_027123175.1 Urophycis cirrata | reverse complement strand
GAGGCTTGAACTTCCTTTGAACCTTCACATGCAACCTCTGTGGCCGCAGGAATGTCTTCCAGGTGTTAACTGATGTCAGCGGAGCAATTACTGTTGAAGTGACACGCTAATTATGAATCGGGAATGTTACTTTCATTATTATTAAAAAAAAAGTGACTCGTAAATATAATGACACGTCTATTATAATGAATTGAACAAATTGCACATTAGAAATACAGTAATTAAAAAATTTAAAACGCATTGAAATCATCCATAATAATAATAATAATTATATTAATATAATAATAACAATAATAATAATATTCAGTGGACAGAGCGGGTCGTCCACCAACCATAGGGTCGGCGGTTCGATGCCCTCGATTTCCCTCCAACTGTCCGCATGTCGACGTGTCCTTGAGCAAGACACTAAACCCCAACTTGCTCCCCGGGCCGCTGAACACAGCAGCCCCACTGCTCCTATGTACCACAGGACGGGTCAAATGAACACAGCAGCCCCACTGCTCCTATGTACCACAGGACGGGTCAAATGAACACAGCAGCCCCACTGCTCCTGTGTACCACAGGACGGGTCAAATGAACACAGCAGCCCCACTGCTCCTATGTACCACAGGACGGGTCAAATGAACACAGCAGCCCCACTGCTCCTATGTACCACAGGACGGGTCAAATGCAGAGAACAAATTTCGTTCCCATATCTAAAAAAAAAAATACTGAGAATGACCAAAGTTGAATCTAATCTAATCTAATTTCAGTCCTCGCTGAAGTGAAGGTAACTCTGTCGTCTCTGGTTTGTTTCCCTTGCGGTGCAGCCGTGTTTGGATGCTGGTCTGGGGGAACGAAGGGATACGAAGGCCTCTGCTGCGGACCAAGCAGAGGAATCGTGGAACCGGACGGAGTGACAAAAGGGACAAGCGGCCGTCACGGCTTTCTGTCTTGCCATGGATCATAAACTATTGGAACTGAACCAAAAATGCATTTAAGAGAACATGGAACTGAGCTGTCCGTATTTTGCGAGCGAGAAATACTATTTTAGTTTTTAGCCAGACGGGATTGAAGGGGTCTGTATGTGTGTGCGTGTTTTTTATTTTATTTTATTTTTATTTTATTTAAGGAAAACACTTAGTGCAACACCCCTTGCTTACCACTAGAGGGCGCCTGTGGGACAGACGTTCGTTGTGCTGGCCAACAGAAGAAGAGGACTTGACGAGGGTTTCTATGGATACAACGCGAGCCGATCAGCGATGTAAAACAGATCCGCTTCATTGTGTAACGCAATCACACATACCCTTTTGTCAAAATTTAAGTAAATTACAGAGACAGTTTTATTAGCAGTCTGAGACAAACAGGGTCGCAGGTGTTATTTTATTATAGTGCTTTATTTTAACTATGAATCATCTGGTTATTTGAACTAGAAATATTATTTGTCTACAAAAATATATTTGTAAAAAAAAAAAAAAGAAAGAAAAAAAAAACCAACTGACCACTCAAAAAAAAAATTTGCGCTTTGGAATCAGAATAATTTTTCTTTTTTTCTTCTCCATCGTAACCCAGTGGATGATGAATCCCAAAGGATGAGCAGGGGAAACAAAAAAAAAAAAAGGAAAAAAATGTCCGGCAAAGAGTCTGGAGGGTTGTGTGTGTGTCAGGGGGCGTCTATGGAATGGACAAGCTGCCTATATCACTGTGCCTGACCTGGGGCTCGCACCCGCTGACCAGGGTCCTGTCATGTCGTACCTTTTTCCTTTGTCCATTTTGAAAAGAGTCCACGGAACCGGGGGGCCCACAGGACGAACGACAAGAGGGCCTCCCGCCGGTACCGACCCGACTAGACCTGTTTACGGCAATCCCCCCCCCCCCCCCCCCCCCCCGACGGTTTACATTTGTTTTATCCGGCGTAAGCTACATTAAAGGCGTCGGTGTGAGTTTGTTTATGTGCTTTTATATGTGGTTGCTGGGTGTACTCCTTTGATATTCGAATTGTCACGAGAGGTTTGTGTTTACTTTTTGTAAAGATGTGTTAAAAAAAAATACTGTTTCTTCTTCCCCCATTGGAATGATGGTGTTGGCGGTTACATGTAGATACAGTTTATGTTTGAGCACATTGGGGTGTCTGGTGGTCCTGCACCATCAGCAAGAAAAACAAAGAGAAAAATGTAGAGGGTGTTCTGCCTTCAGAGGGCTGGCCAGATGAAATATCACCCTTCTCCTCCATATCCACACAGTGAGTAATCGGCCCTCATAACTCCTACAGTAAAATCATACTGCACCTACTGCTCTTGTTACGTTGCAAAGTTCGGTGATGTTTAACTCCCAATAATAAGCTCACTGAAAACACCTCCACCCATCCATTTCGCTTTTCACGCTTCTTAAAAGCAACGGTAAAACGCATAATACGATCTGTGTTGGCATCCCTTCTTACTTCATTTTAGACCTGTAAAACGCAAAAGAGTAAGGATAATAAATTTTAAAAAAATAAAAAATAATGAGTCACCGCCTGAATGGGCAAAGTTTTATGAAGTGACATCGTGGTGAATCTGCTGTAGGCCTACGCCATGACAACAACACCCTGGCCTTTCCCCTCACTTCATAATGAGACCACGCCGTCAAATCATGTTTTTTTTTATTTTTATTTTTTTTTATCCGGTCCAGACAGGATCCGAGGAAACGGAGCAACAGGGCTCCCCCCGGTGGTGAAAACACACAGCTGTCCGTTTCCTCAGTACGCCTGTGGACGAACGTCTCCGTAGCAACAGACCTACATAGCAACTACCACTATTTTTTTTTAATGACGGATAATCTTGTCTTGTATGCCTTGTGTCATTGGTTCTTGGAAAGAGGACATACCTACCTAGTCATATATTTTCAGCCATGGATATCACAGGCCTATAATGTTTTGTGCTTGATAGCTGATTCATTCATGAATTCTTCCAGGTCTGAAGAAACATGCTCACAGCAATCACAACCACAGAAGGAAATGTGAAATAGGACTACGTCTGCTCTTCGGTCGTGCTCTAGGCAGAGAAAAGAAAATTCAAACAGAATATATATAGAACAACTAAGGAAAGGTGGACTTCAAAGCCTTCTGCTTTCCATTTCAATGACAACACCTATCTCCCATAGAAACAAAACACACATGCGCGCACACACATGCACGCACACACACACACACACACACACACACACACACACACACACACACACACACACACCATCATCATTTCCACAATGCACGATGACTCATTCAGAAGGTGGAGGACCAAATTGAACTGGACAGAGCAGAGCAAGGAGCTTGGCTGAAACCATGCCATTGCTGGCCAGCCAAAATCCAATTTCGGCCTCACAATGCAAAGCTTGTCTGACCAGTCCCCCGCGAATGATTTAGAAGGCCAGCGCAGACTGTCCATCACCTCTCCGCGGCCCCCGGAGGAGCAGTTGAGTGAAGCACTCTGCGATTGAGCCTTACTGGGATTCGGGACTCAAACGAAAGGCTACCACTGCTGTGGGATATAGAGACATCAATGTTCTCCGTTGGGCTATAATTGCTCACAAGAGCACCACTGTCGCAACGGGTTTTCTCTTGAAGTGCATTCTTTTTTTTGTCACATAATCCGCACGCTCAAAAAGTATTACATATAATTCAAATCCAAGTTGTTGTTTGACTTTGAGTTGAAGAATTGCGCGCTATGTAGGCCTATACTTCTATCAGCATCGCTCGGCAATGAGGCAAATGAGATTCCCTTTTATATTTATGAGTCTCTTTTGACTAAGTCAAAACATTTCCAAACAGACGCTTGTTGCCGTCTCTCTCTCTCTGTCCTATATTAGCGCTGCGGCTGCCAGCTAGCTCGGAGCCACCGTGCGTGTAGAGCCTTTATCTCTGCTACGTGTTGGTACAACTTCGGTACATCACTCCGAGCTATCGACCCAAATGTGTCAGATGGTTTTCAGATGTTTCGGTGTAGTTCTAAATAGGTTGTGGTATTATCTTCCTTTTTCTGAGCAGCAGATATAGGTAGACATATATCCATATTTGTTCAGACCGCCATAATACAATGGGTCCATTGCATCGTTGGGACACTGACATTTCAATCCAACTGCGAACCGTTTTGTTCACTTTCAACTGCTCTGATCCCCCACATGCTGGACAGATGAATGATCTGTGCAGACACCACATTGCAATGTTTTCTCAATGTGAATGTGGGATTTGTGAAACAAACAAACCACCGGATAAATAAAGAAATAACAAAATGCCATGTCATTAACGGAAGCCTGCGAGCAAGGAGAAACCTGTGAAGGCCAGTAATGACGAACGAAAAGTCCGCATCACACAGCGAGTGACTTGCACTGCCTACCTTCGGCTTCAGGGTTAGCAGGGAAGACAACTTGTCAAATACCTCGCATTATTCAGACAGAAACGAAGTGATGTATGGGGGCGGCACACATGAATGGAAGGAAATTATTCCATTAGTGTGTGTGTGTACAGAATGCTAAAAAAAACCCTGAATGACAACTGTGCGCGCACACACACCTAACAGTGCAGTGCGCGTGGATACACACCATGTGGGGCTTTCTGCTTTGTGTAACGTCTGCCGCTCCCACTGCTGTCTGGCTGAGCAAACGAAGACCTGTGTGCGGAAGAAAAACACATTTAAGCCTGATGTCTGCGTCAACACTTGATTCTGCCACGGCCCGAGACTACCCGTGGAATCCTCTGGCCTCTGGATGTGATGTTTGTATATGTCTTAATACATACAAAAACACGACATATCGCCAATAGTACTAATTATCGTTTCTCTGGCTTGCTGTCATGGCAACAGCAAAATAGAGCGGTTCTCTGCTTTTCACTGGGAACTGTTGATCCAAATAAGTCGAGCCTCAAAGACAATGGCTGCAATGCTACGGGACACGGGTCCGATTAGAGAAATATTAATCTTTTTAAGACATCAAAGAACCACCTTTAATTGGTCGTATTCCGCTTCACGATTTGACTAGAGAGACCAACTGCCGATACGATGAAGCAATAGGAATGTAGGATGGGATTGCCATAACCCCCCCCCCCCTCCCCCTCTAATCCATGTCTGCCCTCACTGCTTGGAGATTTATACTCCATAAGACCTGTGAGAGATGTGAAACCACCACGGTGGTTTCTGCACCAAAACAGGCCTCGCTTCACACAGACACTCTGGGGAAACCTGCCGTGACAGTTTAACAGTAAACACTCGGCTCTTCAGAGAAAGTGGCAACAGCAGCCTGTAACTTTGTACGATGCATTGCAAAAGATGCATGCAGAAATAGTGACTGCACACACACACATGAGAGAGAGAGTGAGTTTGTTTTGGTTATCCATCATGTCTTTAAATTGTCATTGCAGTCAATTTCCTCTGCGGATGAAAATGGAGTAACATTAACCTCATGATGTATGTAGGCCTAGAAGTTATAGTGACAACCCACACCTACATAATTAGCTGTCTTAGCAACGTTTTGTTAGGATTCTCATCTCTGGATGGTATATTCAGTTACTCAGCCATGACGGACATGTAGAACACAATAGTTAGATGAACGTACCTGTGCCAAAGAAACCTGCTCCATCCCGTTTCAGACAGACAGACAGACAGACATACTTTATTGATCCCTGAGGGAAATTGCATAGGGAAGGGGGGAGGGGATTGGTTCTCTGCATTTGACCCATCCTATATCACATAGGAGCAGTGGGCTGCCGTGTTCAGCGCCCGGGGAGCAAGTTGGGGTTCAGTGTCGTCCTCATGACACTACGACATGCAGACAGTTGGAGGAGGGAATCGAACCGCCGACCCTACGATTAGTGGATCAATGACTGTGGCACTGACTGCCATCGTCATGAAGCGCTTTGCACGGCTAGTCATGTCTCACATCAAGTCCATCCTCCCCGCCACCCTGGACCCCTCTCAGTTCACATACCGTGCAAAACGTTCCACAGAGGATGCAATCTCCTCTGCTCTCCACCCAGCCCTCACCCACCAGGAAAAAGCAGATATGTGAGAATGCTTTTCATAGACTTTAGCTCAACCTTCAATACCATAATCCCTCAACAACTCATCTGCAAACTAGACCAGCTGGGGCTCAACACCTCCCTGTGCAACTGGATACTGGGCTTCCTCAGTGAGAGGCCACAAGCAGTACAAGTCGGCAACAACACCTCAAGCAGCATCACAGTCAGCACAGGGGCCCCCCCAAGGCTGTGTGCTCATTACCCTGCTCTTCACCCACGACTCACGACTGCACAGTAACCTAAAGCTCCAATCACATTGTGAAGTTTGCGGACCATACAACTCTGGTGGGTCTCATCACCAAGAACAACGAGACCTGCGGGGAGGTCGACCTTCTGACCAAGCGGTGCAGACACAACAACCTCCTGCTGAATGTCAGCAAAACCAAGGAGATTGTGGTTGACTTCTGGAGAGGGCACACTGAACACTCCCCACTGACGATCGATGGTGCTGCTGTGGAGAGAGTGAGCAGCACCAAATTCCTGGCGGTGCACGTCAGTGAGGACGTCTCCTGGACCACCAACACTGCATCACTGGCGAAGAAAGTCCAGCGGTGCCTCTACTTCCTCTGCAAGTTTAAGCGAGCTCAGGCTCCCATACCCATGCTGAAAACATTCTGTCCAGCTGCACCGAACACAGCAGGAAAACTCTGCAACAAAGTGAACACAGCTGGTAAGATCATTGGTGCCCCACTCCCTTCCTTGAAGGACACATACACGACCGGCCTCACCTGGAAAGTGACCTCGATTATGAGCGACACAAGCCACCCTGCAGTCTGTTCAGCCTCCTGCCTTCCGGCAGAAGGTATAGGAGCCTCTGTGGTCGCACCACCAGAATTACCAAAAGCTTCATACATGAAGCAGTCAGGTTAAATTCTCTCCCCTCACTCCCCCCAGCCACATCCTCCAGGCTGTCAACAAGCTGAACCACCCCCCAGACTCTGGACAATGTCATCAGTCTCTTGCACCATTGTCCTTTTGCACCTTTATTATTATTATCACTATTATTATCAGTAAATTCCCATCACCAGCAAATTCCTTATGGTCTGTACGGTTTGCACTATTTATGCTGCTATCCCTACCTCATAACAGTAGATTCCGAAATTGCATATTTATTTTTACTACTTGTATTGTCTTTTTTTTATCTTTGTCTTATCTGTAGAAATGTTTGCTTTAGTTTTAGTATTAGGAATGTCTTGTCCTGCATGTTGTGCCTGTGCATTTTATGTTTCACCGCGGGAGGGTGAGAAACGTACTCTTGATTCCTTTGTATGTCTTGCCATGTGAAGGAATTGACAATAAAGCTACTTTGACTTTTGAACATTCAACGTAACCCATTTGATGAAATCGGTTTAACATTGCCACAAAAGGAAACCACGAATCACAGACGGCACACACAAGGGGCAGAGTCAAAGATACTTTACTTTGAAATACTGACAGTTATGTAAAAATCTGAAGAGTAGGCTATACAACCATTCGGCCAAAAAGGACTGCGGATGAACACAGCAAATATGACTTCTGCATTACTTCAGGTGTAGGGTCATGATGAACACCACCTTTCGATCAGCCGTGGGCACAAAACGTAGTCCTTGGTGCCAATATGCAAAGCATGTCCTTGATAAAAACTAGAATATATAGATGGATCACAACACGAACTCCAGGTAAATGCGTCAACGAGAAGACTGTCGACAGTGGATAAAAACACGTGGTCCCACATACAATAAAATATACGTTTTTTTTTCTTGTCACAAACGTCAGGAAAAAAACCCAACAACCAACGAGCAGTAAGAGGTAAAGTGTACAGTTTCAATGACCGTCGTCACCGGGAAAAACGAGCCAAATGTCAATATCAGTCCTTATATTCGGTGTACTTTTTAGCGGAACCCTGCACTTTGCTGGCGGGGTACTTGAGTCGGTTCAGGGCCATCTTTCGGAGCACGGCCTGCGGCAGGTCCACGCGGCACTTCTCCGCGAGCTCCAGCAGATAGATCAACACGTCACTCAGCTCCTGGCCGAGCTGCTCTCGCTCCTTGGCGGTCCAGTCGGGCAGCCCCTCCGCGACCTCCCCGCGCCACTGGAAGAGCTCGGACACCTCACCCACCTCTCCCACCATGGCGAGGAGCAGGTTGCGGGGTTGGTGGAACTGGTTCCAGTCCCGCTCGTCCGTGAATTCGGCTTGAAGTCGGCGAACATCTTCAAACGTCGGGCTCGTACTGAAGGTGAACCTCTCGGGCCCACCTGGTCCGTTCTTCGGCGTGAGACGATGCAGTTCGGTAACTTTATTAGACTCCACGCCGTTTGACAGGTTGTAGGTTTCGTGGTTGTTGTTGTTTGATAACGTTGACAAATCGTCGTTATGTCCGTTGACTGCGTCTCCGTTTGTTGCCATGTTCGCCACCGTTAAGAGCGTAAAACCTGAATAACACAAGAGCTGTAGAAACGGCACTAAAAAGTACAACGCGAAAAACTCCCGCCAGTCCCCAACCCGGAAGTGATGTAAATACCGGAAACAGGATGTGCATTGGACGTCTTTATGTATGCATGACGTTGTAGTTTATTTTAGAAAACGCTCGGTTCAATTAGGAATACGACCATTCCCCAGAACTACATTTCCCACAGCCTCCCAACCGTATCGTTACAACCAGCATGGCCGCCTGTCCTCTCCTACTAACTCCTCTGCTGTATGTCAATAAACAAAGTGCATTATTTTATCATAAGGCTTGCAATATACACAGACAATGTGTTGCTAAGAAAATAAGCACGTCTATTTCACGATGCCAAGCCCATCTACAAAAAAAGAGGTAGGTAATGCAGCGTATGACTATTTGTCCGTTTCAGGATCATCATACTGTGCTATGAATGTAGGCTATAGATAGATCATATGCATGGGCTTATATTGTTTTCAGAAAGGTATAGTGATAAGCCAATGCTAGACGATGTACTTGTCTATCTTTACCGCAGTCTTCCACAGGACCTGGTCGGGGTGGTTGGGCTGGAAATCCATGCGCAGATCCAGTCCAACACAAAACTCTTCTCTGCGTCAAAAGTCGGCTTCTCTGCACCGCCGAACTCCCTGGTGTCGTTCTTTGACGCGTCCTTGCCGGGGACATTGCCAGTAAGTCTTAGTTTTACATCAACAATGGATTCCAAATGTGTAAACTTCCATGACTCGTCATGACTAGTCATTATAAAGTCATTAACACATAATGTTCGTCTGTACTCCCAGGTGCTAAACAGACGATGCGTCGAGGCAGCAGTAATGACAGCCCTGGCGCTCAACTGTACCATCAACAAGAAGTCATTTTTTGACAGGAAGCACTACTTCTATGCAGACCTCCCTGTGAGTGGAAATTTGATGTTCTTATTTTCTGTCTTCTGTATGATAGGTGTTTATACTTTACTACACAGATTACCCCAGCGGGTTCTGGTGTGGAAGGAAATGCACCCGATTGGGCCATGCAAATTATGCTATGTTTTGATTTGTGTTTCTCCCTATTTTCTTCACATGTTTTATGCATATCTCCCTGGGCCATAACTGATTTTTTTCTGGAACATTAAAAATGTCCCTTGTCATGCATATAATTGCACACTTTGTTCTTTGCCAAAAAAACATTTCTCAAACGGGACTGATAAACTTTCTCGGAACCATTCCATGATGACTTAGTCGCAGGAGTCCTAACATTTCCTAATTTTCTGTCCGCACTACTTTTTATTATAGCCAGCAATACAACAAAAAGCCATTAGATATACTGTATGTTTCAATTCTCTGTATGGTTATATTTGAACATGCTCATGGAAAGTTATACCAAATAGGGAAAATTCCACTCTCATGCTACATAAGGAGAATGCATATGAACGTTTATGGTATTGAATCACCAACAATTATTGAAATCGGTAATGGATTAATCACTTTTCAACATTCTCTAATAATATGTGGTAAAATGAAGTGTTATCGTAAAGTGTCATGTGACCAGCCAGGTAAATTGTGTACAATTTATTTCATGTGTGTCATCCTCAGTGTTCAAACCTGAAGCAATGCTAGGATGACATTTGAGTTGTTTCGACCAATCATGTATTGCTGTTGGCCAATTTAGCTGTGCGCACGTAATTGGCCAAGACTGGCCCCTGTAAAAAAAAAAAAAAACATTCTGAAAGTGTTATTGACATCCACATATAAGTTTCTCTTGGGTAGAATATCTCTTTAATGCAACAGGAGAAAATGCATAACTCCGACCCTTTCCGTTTCTGAAGGCTCCCCCCCTATAACCATGTTATAGTTTTGCTATAACATGGTAGGTACTTCTCTGGTAACTCCCACGCTGATCACCGACAAAAATAAATAACCGCAAGTTCCTTAAGATATCGATGATATTTGATGCTGCATGCATGTTTCCTCATGAGTGAAATGAATGTGTTTCGGTGGTGCGTCAGAACAGAGTGAGTAATGAGGAGAATGAAGGGGCAGTCCGACAGTGAAACCTCATTGCGTGGGTCTATCTAAACAAGTGTGTCTCCTTTTCATAATGGGTCTCAAATGTCAAGGCTTCGGCGATGTGGATAGTGGGCCAGAGATCATTAGTCCCCGTAACGTCAACAGTGCGGGGTCGGGAAGAGGAAAGGTTAGGCTGGATCCATCTAACACTCACCACGCGTTGCTTAACATGAAGCCGTCAACAGGGAGGTGATGGCGCGGGCAGCCGCATTTATTCCAAATTGATTCATTTTATTGATTGTTTTCACAATGCAAAGGAAATACTTGGAGACTTTTAAGTGAGGTTGTCTGTGGCGAAGACGGAGCATCTTCAAAGCAAGAGAAGGACAAAAACCCCAAACTGCTTTGGGATGAGTCGTTGTTTACAGAAGTCAGACACACGGTTGACATTCTCTTCATTTCCTCGCGGAGGACGTGTCAGCGATTGATCTGTTTGAGGGCCGACAATGCGTCACCTACCGGTCTCTCCATCTTCTGCGGGGGGGGGGGGGGGGGGGGGGGGGGGGGGGGGGGGGGGGGGGGGGGGGGGGGGGGGGGGGGG
>JAOPUH010000104.1:10364530-10374619 GCA_027123175.1 Urophycis cirrata | reverse complement strand
TCCCTCTAGATGGCGAGTGGTTACTATAGCAGTGGTTTTTAACCGACTCACAAAATGAACTGTATTTTGCAGCCAACCCAATGACCACCATTGTTTTTTTATGACAATGGTGCATTGTGTGATAATGGCCTTAAACAGGTTCTAGGTGTCGTGTTTGCCACTCTGATGTGGTTTATTTATTTAGCCAACAGCTGATCAGATGGGGTCAACACATTTCCATTCCCCTCTGTGTGCTGACAAACAGACAGGCGTCGTCGAGAATCAACATTCCTCCAACGGATTCGTGCTAGAAACTGGAATTCTTACAATACTCATTTCTCACAGAAATCATGGAGCCCAAATCAGCCTTCCGAGTTGTGTGAAAAGGCTAAAAAATGTTTTAATTGATTGCTTCTGATTTGGTTCATCGACTTTGAACACTTCCAATTTGAACACTTCCAAGTGATCACGTAGCAGCGAGGTATTGCGCTTATTCAAGGTTCAGGCAACCTCTGTGATAATGTTATACTATACGTGAGAGTAATGTACAATTATTTATTTTTCAAACAATCTTATGGAAAATTCCACATTTGAGAGGTGAAAGTTGAAATAAATTAAAAGGCAGCGTGGGAGGAGAACCACATACACTTGGCATATGAAATAGACTTCCGTAATATGGTGCATTTTTTATGACTTATGAAAAATAAATACTTTGATAGAGTGGCAGTGAAGAGGGAACAACGCAACACAAAGACAATGCACTACATAGCGTTTTAAAAAAACTCAAATGTCCATACTGGTAATCAGATGCAACTCATGGAAAATATTTATCTCTTCAGGAGCAAAATGGATAACTTAATGGTTAACTCAAACTCCCTATGCTGGAAAACTCGATACAACAAGGTGTGTATTGGGGGGATGAACCTGACCAATGCTGTTAGGCCCCCCGGGGGGCCTCAGCCACCTGGTGGGCTGTGTACGAGCCTAACCATGGCTCCTCTACGCCGGCCTGCCCCTCGTTATGTAGCTTACATATGGATGTGACATTCTGCAGGGTTCAAGAGGGCACAGTGATATTTCCTATATCAAACGCTGTATTTATAATGGAAAGGCTGACCGCTGAGGGCACGTGGCGTGTGGCAGCTCTGGTTTCAGCTGTCTGTGTTTGTCCTCGGGATGTTCCAGCACAAGACCCAAAATACCTGTTTATCAAATGACACCTTTCCCTGAGCCTTATCCCCACACCGGTCATTAGACAGCAAGCATGACTTTATTTTGAACAGCATCGTCCTCATGAATACTGCACAACCTGTAAGCCTGTTTGAGTCATCGCATAGTATTTGCTCAATAGGAATCTTTTTCTGAATGATTTAGAAAACAAAAGTTGTTTCTGTTGTAGTTCATGAGAGGCACCTGACCCATCTCATTCACAGTTTGTTTATGTTTAACTTAAGACTGTGAAGTCATTGACTGCATTTGAATATCCACCGCCATTCTAGAGCCTCTAGCTTGCTCCGGATCATACGTTGCGCGCCACCTACCAGAGTCATTTCACCAAACTTTATTCAGAACTTTCACCGTCTCTTAGAACAGCCTACGGTCAGCAGTCCTAATGTTCACATTTCTGGCCGAGATTTCCGGTCCGCATTCAGCTCGGTGGCGTCAATCTGCAATCACTCGCTCGAGGGAAGCTGCAGCCCGCTGATAGAAATCTATTGTGAAGAAATGTGAAAGATAAAATGGCTTTGTGAATGCACGGCATGCGATGCTATAGATAGTCACGCTAATTGCTGCCATGCCTACTTGAGTGTGAGATGCGGTAACGTCCCAACAAAGGCTTGTTGTTATTTTTTAATCAGATCACGTCATGATTTCCTCCCAACGATATCCCCCCCCCGCTACATGCTTTATTTAACCTACTTTATCAACGACATGGAAGGAGAGGATGACTTGGTGTCTCTTTGTGTTTGTACAACGTTAACACCCAAGTGCATGAATGAATAATAAAGTGGAAATGAATTGCCTTTTTTGCCTGTCATGGATTTCCTGATGATCAGGTGTTGATCAAGTGCCCACCGTGTCTTACAAGAAGGCGTGAGTAAGGGAGCCGTGTCTGAAACGTCTTTGACCTGAATGCGTCACCCTCCGCCACACAACAGGTTACCCATCGAGTTTCCCCCCACCGTAGGCTGGATGCTGGGAGGATGAGCTGAGCCATTGTTTCTGCTGCTGAAACTTTGGGGCTGCTGAGACTGCTACTATGTACTGCTTGGTCTGGTCTATCTATATATGCAGTAGGACTTTATACTGTTTGATTTATGGCACACTCTGTCCCGTGCAAAATGCTACAGTTTACACTTTAAAACACTTTTTTTTTATTGCAGAACTATAACCCTTGCAAGAATCAGATGGTGAAAGGTGTGAAATACGATCAGATTTTGAAATATATTTGGGCAACCGCGCAAGAGTTTGTCCTAGCGCTGACAGAAGGGTACATGTCTGAAGGAGGAGTACATGTCTCTTCTCAGTTGGGAAAGGTTTCATGCAATTCAAATGCAACGCTCCTTAACTTGAATGGTACTTTTATGCATTACCCAGACATTTATTTCAATGAATCCTCATTTTATAAGCTGGACATATTAAATTGGATCCAATCAGGTGACAGGTCTTGGCTGTGGAGTTTGTGCCCGGTCCACTTTGCACGCACACACGCGTGCGCATGTGTGTGAGCGAGAGTGTGAGATGAGTCTAATCTAGTGCCGTTAATGGCCGAGACATAATGGAGTCCAGTGATTGATGGTTCTGATATTTCTTTATCCTTGACCTATTTTTCTACTCGTTACAATTTTACTCCATTCAACATCTGGCTCAACGGCCTACTCCATAGGGAGAATGGGAAGGACACGCTTTGAATATGTGGAGTGGCTCCAAAATGAATGCCACCACCACATGAAATACATTGCAAATATACTACCCTATATTATAAAGCCATGTGGGAAAGGCTAAAGGGGGCATTTAGCAGACGCTTTTGTCCAAAGCGACTTACAATCAGTACATTTGTGGGGTTTGGCATGTGGAGAGTTGGAGAAGGGGAGGGGATCATGGGGATCGAACCACCGACCCTACGGTGAGTGGACGACCCGCTCTGTCCACCCGCTCTACCCACTGAGCTACTGCCGCCCGCAGGCGAAAGGATGATACCTATTTACTATTTAAAATTGCACTGTAAAGCTACAACTGTTGTATTTGCATCACGATACTTGGTTATAATGCTTTAAAAACACTTTCATCCAAAGTGACTTCCTTGCAAGGCGTAGAACAATGAAAGCATGTCGGGCCAAACTACAAAAAAAACATGAAATGCTGTCGTGTTTGCGTCCAACAAACAACCAGACAAGAGTAAGCAATAGCTGTTTGGTTTGGACTGAGATAGGTGGGTTGTGAGACATAGGGTTTTGATGAGAGATGAGATGAGATGAGATATGCGTGGGGAGTGAGCTGTATAGTCGTGCGCAAGGTTTGGTTTGGTTGGAACGCAGACCCAGTCTGGAAGGCTTTGCAGTAGTTTAGCTGAGAGACGACAACAGCCTGGGCAATTAGCTGACGCTGTGTTGTACGAGTGTGTTCTCTGACAGGATCCACCGGAGCTTCCAGATGTTATACAGAGTTAACTCGGGAGATCAGAAGACAGGTGCAACACGGCCAGAACGCAGTAGCTCATTGTCATTCATGACCCCAATATTTCTAGTGACCTTGGAAGGCACTAATAAACAATGGCGAAAAAAAGACTCTGTTGGATGGATTCACTTACTGGGTGACAAGGTGTTTCGGACAGATCCTCACAGGATCCCAGCGAGGAGGATTTGTGCAGTGAAAAAAAAGGATAGGTCTAACAAGTTAACGCTATGGTGCACGTTGTCAGACCCTTTTCCACTCCAAGACCCCACTTATGTGATCAAGCAGGGGGATGGGATGCTTCAACCCACTTTGCTCGTGTTCCCAAGATTAGAACGCTTGAGCAAGGTGGTGCGTGGTGTTGAAAGGCCACTGATAATAGGTCAAGCATGATGGTGACTGATGCCTTACCAGCCACTCTTGCCAACCCCAGTGCTTCCACCGTGCTTTAGTTCGTACTGATTGGGATGCATCAGTTCATTCAAAACTCCTGGAAGCTGACTTGTGTTTTTCTAACCTTGATGGGCTGACTGACTTTTTGTGTTCGACACCTGCTTTCATTGTGCCAAATCTCAAAGGAACTGTTTCAAATGTGCCAGAATGGGTTTTATATGCAGAGGTAAAATTATAAATCAACAATAACTTTCTTTTCTCTGTCCTTCTCCAACATGATGGCTAAAATGCTAACATGTGCTTCCTTAATATATTCACATCATCCTGGTTTGGAATGTTAAAAAACAAAACAACCTAACCCAACCAAACCATAATAAATGTCTCTGTCAATGATTCAGTCATCTGTAAGCAGTCCCGTAAAGGTCCGCCTTGTCCATCAAGCTGCCGTATTCGAGCCAGTGACCATTTGGGACGGAGGAAAATGAATGGCCGCTGTTTGTAGTTTTGGAGGTCTCCTGTTACAGATGGACAAGTGAGAGACTTCACCACGACGGCACAGATCGGGTGGGGGTGGGGGTGGAGGGAGGGGGATCCTTTGCTTCTGTGTTATAAAGAGCCAAGCCATGTGAGAGAGGGGAACAGATAGCTCAAATGTCTGCGCGAGAATAGCCCGGGCTACGAGCCCCAGATCCCCGATAACGGCGCGTCCGTCACTGCGGCAATGCCTCGGTACCGGCCCTGGGTTCGGTTCAGCGCGGACGCATCGTTATTCTGGTAATGTGCATAACAATGCGGCTGCCTCCGCAGCGAGGTGCCCGTGCTGTGAATATACCAGCCTGACCTTTTAGTGTTTCTTGTCTGGTTCCGCCTTTCCTGTTTGCCACTCTCCACTGACCACCGGAAATGCCAAGGGAGGTGTTTCAAAATGGCGTGCCTCGCCGACCGGCCGGACGGACGAATCGGGTGAACCGGGCCGGCCGAGAGGC
Organism: Urophycis cirrata; assembly: GCA_027123175.1. NCBI lineage: Eukaryota > Metazoa > Chordata > Actinopteri > Gadiformes > Phycidae > Urophycis > Urophycis cirrata. The sequence continues at coordinate 10,369,586 of JAOPUH010000104.1, read as the reverse complement.
TGGTGAACTGGTGCATTGATGTGTCAAAATAACAGACCCGTGTGTGTGCGTGTGTGTGCGTGTGTGTGCCTGTGTGTGTGTGTGTCTTTTCTTTTCCACTCGACAGCAAGTCTTGTGAACAATGGATCACTACTCTGACCCAACTTCTATTTTTAACCCAGAGCCTTCCTTCCTATCTCAACTGCTCATCAACACGCTGTAATGTGTTGTACACAAAACCTGCTCGGAGGGTTTTCTGTGTGGAAAAACATCAATGTTTGCTCTCCTGTTCTGTTTCAAGTTTTTTTTTTTTTTTTTTACACTCCCATCTTACGTGAATCGTCTCAACTTATCCTTTCGTTAATGTTGAGGAAATTTCTGGAACCATGGATTTTGCTGATCCCAGATACCACAGATTCCAGCAGACGATTTGAGGCACGATTCAGGGAATTGTCCACTCCCTCATTTCAAGCTGTAAAAAAACGGTTCATCATGCACGTTTCATTCAAGAAGCAGGGCCCAAAATGAGAGTTCCCAGAAAGCTTGGATATGCGCCTAAACTCTTGACTCCTCGATATCTGATTGGCTCATTTTCCCAACCGGGCCGTACTTCCTTTTCCTTTTCCTTCCACAGATACACTCAACATTTGGAGTAATTAGGAGGCATCATATCAAGGAGACTATGATGCTAATGATGTGAATGGAACATTGGTTCTACATGAAGATCATGCTAGGGACATTTCAGTATACATTGTGTGGAGTTTCAACAAAGAATGAGACTATGGTTTCCATTAATACACCGTTATGTACCGTTATGTTGGTAACTTTATCAAAAGCCACAGTGAGTTCAGATTCATGTTGTTAAGGAGTAGGTAAGAGATGGGCTTCTTGCTCAAGGATGCCTACAGGATGACTCCCAGCATAGGGGATGGAATGCGGTTATCATTTAATCTTTTTGTTGTCTTAACACCAGGGAGTGAGACCACAGGTGAGGAATCAATGAGGGTCCGGCCCTCAATGGACCTCTCGGGAGTTTTTTTTGGGGGCATCTGTTCTGCATCTATTCACGTTTACCCTTTTATTTTTTTGTAAGGTTATTTTAACTTTGCCCTTCTGAAGACACTCTCTCAATCTCAGACCGATTGTCATTCTCTCCCAAGTTACACATTTTCAAGTGCTGTGTGGGGTGTAGATAGTTGACACCATTGTGATGTGCTGTTTTATGAGAGTCAAGGATATGATATACCATCTCATCATGAAGTGATCGAATTGCAGGATGAAAGTCTTTCCGGGGCTGCAGTGTCCTTGTCCTGTTTGGCTGATCATTACAATAGAAATCGTCTCTGTGAACCAGCTTCTGTAGGTGACCCTGTGCTTGGATGATTGTCATGAGGGGCATTTGTGTCACTGGCAGAATACGCACGTATTAGGTTAACAGTCAACCCGTCAACAGGTTAAACAATGCGGGAGCTTGAGATGTTTTCACTTCATTTTCCGCAAACCTAAGTTTCGTTATTATATACCCTCACCCGGTGGCATCTATAAACAACAACCCCTCCCCCTGTACGCTCTGCCACAGACGCCCCCTTTAGCTATAGTGTCAACAAACCGCACATACTTCCATATCCTTCACAAGCTGCACCCCCCCCCCCCTCTCCCCAGGCCTCGACAAGCAGCTCCTTCATACCATCCTCTGAGCTGCACCTCCTCCCCCCTGTCTTCTTCAGGCAGAACCTCCTCCACGTATGCCTTCTGCAAGTCGCACCTCCGCCCCCCCATTACCTCTACAGAGCGCTCCATTGGGCAGCCGTGATGCTCGGAGCACTTTAAGGTTACTAGTAGTAGGCTAGTAGGCTTGGCGAGAAAGTAAGTGTAGTTTATAGTCATTCATTCTTCTTCTTGGCCACAGCGTTGGTGTTGAGAACGAGCTCAGAGCCCACACCTCGTCATCTCCAATAATTGACCAAACATGGTGCTCGGAATGACCATAATTACGGGGCGAAAAAAAAGCGATGGAAAAGTAAATCATGCCGATTACATTTGGGGGGCAGTTCGCTGTGTGCTTTGAGCACACTGAGAAACTAGGTTTGAGTTGGGCTTTTCTTTTCTGTTTGTCATTAGTTGGTCATAGGACAGCGGCTGGATTTACTCTGAGCCTAAATGTTCTGGGTTTACTCCAGCATGAGCGTAGCCGTGGTATTCTTGAGCAAGATTCTTAAATCCTACCTGCTCCTGTATGACATGTCTCTGAATTCTCTTACTGTATGTTACTGACATGTCCTTTTTAAGTGGTTTTAGCTGCCCGCATGGTTTTAAAGGTCTGTGTAATTGACTAAACGGTAAACAAAAAAATCAGGCCTACCTTTTTAGACGTGATCGGACACGGGCCTGGACAGAAATGCAGACCCAACCAACTTGTCATGCTCATTGTGCGGGGAGCCGCTGTGCCGAAGTTGTAGTAAGCAAAACGTGTGACGCTAAGCGAGTGTGTCAGGCTGCTAAGCAGCTGATGCCTCGCAGGCTGCAAGGTCTAGGTCACAGCTGAGATGTCCTCATCACGGTCTCCGTCAAACGCCCCTGGGCCGCGGGACAGGGGAGATGAAGCAGAAGCACTCCAGGGGGTGTGGGATATGTGACGACCCCGGAGTCGTTATGTAATTATAGCCTTGCTCTTGCGCCTTTTTCTGATTTTATATTTAATTTTTTTGCGTTGCTTATGCGTCTCGTAATTTGCTTGAACCTTTTGTTTGTATGCCATTTTCATGTTTTGGTTTCCAACATTGTAAGTCAGTAAATTGGTTCCACGTTGCCTATGGTTATATATTAATATATACATGGTTTGTCCACACGCATTCATGTGAGCACCATGACTATTGCATAATGCCTGTGGGGGGTTTGGGTAAACACTTTAAGTTTTAAGTTTAAGTTTCTCACACTGGCACAGAATAGGATTTATTTAATCATTTGTGCTGCCCTTCTATAGTGCCACATAATGGGATCGCAGTTGATTGGTTGATTATTGAGCTAATTCATTGCAATTTCCTGAATTCAAGGGAATGACAATAGGGCTACTAAGAATCACCGAGGCATGCAGCTACACAGACATACCAAGCTGCGGATACATGCATACGTAATGCGCAACATGCAAAGTGAATCCTCTTTTTTTGGATAACAACGTATGTCTGAAATGGCTCGGACGTCGAGCTAGCTAGTATCCTCCCTGGTTTGTTTCTACCCTAACAGTAGGGAGCCGTGGGGTTGGCTTTCCAGCTTTCCATCCTCGTCCTCCTCCTCCTCTTCCTCCTCCACGTCAGCCTTGGTGTTGTTGTAGTTTGGGACTATAAGAGCGTTGTTTTGTGGCTGCATGGTTGCTCAGCCATGATTAATTCAGACAGGCCTCTGGGGGTGAGCAGCCAGGGAGGGTTACCAAGCCCGGGATCTGGTGTCTGGATGCTGCAGAGACGCTGGCTTAGGAGGGTTAATGTTAGCACAGGCCTGGCTGCAGAGAGCGACTCGTGACAGATTTTGCACCGTGTCTGTCAATCATGGGTTGTCTGCCACATCCTTATTGGAGGTGGGTGGAGAAACATGGACGATGACGCAACGGATGGTCGTTTTTAGAGTCCATTTTGTTTGACTTTCTAGAGAGGGTGAAGGGTGTCCTGAGGAGGGCTACACAGACGTATGGGTGACCCTTGTCTCAGGTTACAAAGCGCTCTGACACAACTTGTTCATTATATTGTATTATTTCAAGTCAAAGTAGGCTCAGGAGCAAAGGCGGCTGTGCTTGTAGCCTCTCGGTTCTCTCCATCCCTGAAGACCTGAGGCTCGCAAAATGCAAGCCTGCTTTTGAAACACATTTGTAAGACTAGCATTTTTACTTTTTCATTTGCGTTTGGTTATGCAGACCTGCAGGGCTCTGCGGTTCATCCCATACACTGTTAGAAATATAATTAGTCATTTCATTTTTGAGCTATGTGCTAGGGACATTTCAGATTTACTGTAACATACAGTAAATTTTAGACTGTCCTTAAGCTAAGGCAATAAAGGTCAATCATTTATTTATTTTTGGTCTGACCAAGGGAAGACTTTATTTGATCTGTCTGTGGGTCAGAGTCTGCAACCTACTCCTTTGAAACCTGAATGGCTTCTCTCCAGTTAGCCGCGTTGAAGCGTCACGGGGCTATCCTGCACGTTATCCGCACGTTTGACACTATTTGACTTTTTATTAGTGCCTTCCAACAACACTGTCGGGCCAAACCGAGAGCTTAACCCACGATGATGTGAAATCACTATAAAAGAGGAATCGAGGACCCGCTTGAAAGAAAACCGCAGCTCCATCAATATGCTCGTGAGAATGATTTATTGGCCGGTTAAGACGGGGAAGTGGCTTGTTGGACAAAGTCATGCCCCGTCACAATTTGAAGAACTCCTTGAAAGTCGAAGTAGTTACTGATTCTTTCCGCGGCGGGTGTGTGAAAGCCTCCCCAGTCCAGAGAGGAGCTTAATCAAACCGTGGAAAAACACAAGACGGTGGCTATTCCGTCCCTGATATATTATTTAACGTGTCAAACACGCACTGCCAGTACGTTAACATTAAAGTGTGATTACCGCCATTTTCCCAAGTGACATTTTCCCACAAAGAGTCTCATATCTTCATCCATAATATTAAAACATCATCACACTTCGTCATCAGGCCTATTTAAGTGGCGGTTTTGCAATGTATAAGGAAAAAAAAAGAGAGCGATGACACTTCAGGAGATGCACGACGCAAAAAAAACAGACCTTTGCACACGATTAAGCCCTCTACAGAAACGGAGCACGCGGCGCCCATAACTCGCCATCTCTCCATCGGTCCATCTATCCCTCTCTCTCATCACGTCAAGCCGCTGCCCCTTCCGAAGCCTCGTCTTCCGTCATCCCAGCGTGTACTCTGTCTGCTCGCTGTCGGCCCACTCTGACGGATGTAAGGCGGCGGGGTGGGGGGGACCGACGAGTCAGGCCAATAAATCAGTAAACGCCCTGTCACAATCAGCACCCACTGCCGTCACCCAGCCCCCCTCCCCCCCCAGCCTCC
>JAOPUH010000104.1:10078445-10083462 GCA_027123175.1 Urophycis cirrata | reverse complement strand
GTATGGCATAAACCACAACTACAACCCCACCCGTAGTCACAAACCAGCCAAAAAAAAAGCCCCCCCTCCCCCCAACCCCCCCCCCCCCCCCCCTCCCCACCCCACAGCCCCTTTAAGGTATTTTTTTTTCTCATTAGATGAATTGCCGTAATTTCTCCTCTTCAAGTCAGGCCTTTGTTCGGTTGGGTTTTACACACCCATCGTTACCCGGGAATTGAAAGCAGATAATGTGTCATCGCGTTTTCAGCCGATGGCGTTTCTGTTGTTGTGTGACGTTGGTGTTTGCTTGGTAACTACTTCTGTTCGTTGGGGGGGGAGGGCTTGTCGATGTATGTTTAGGCCTGCTCTGGTGTTCTACTCTGTGTTCTACTCTGTGTTCCACTCTGTGTTCTACTCTCATCCAGACCCAGATTAGCTGCAACGCTTAGCGTTGGGTGACTGGCCAACTGGTGCACGGACAGGAGACTTTCCCTGTTAGCCTCTGACTGCCATTGTGCAGAGTGAGACATTTAGAAAATACAACATTGTGACATTTCTTAGGACTTCACCTTGAGAAAACATCGTTAAATAAAAATACAAATAATTAATTACTAAGAGGCTGTATGTAGCATGTAGTGAAAAGGGAAGCTGACAGTGACTTCCGATCATTGAGGGCTGTGTGTGTACGGTGACTGTGTGTGTGTGTGTGTGTTTGTGTGTTAGTGTGCATGCAATGTGTGTGTGTGTGTGTTAGCGTGCTTGCTATGTGTGCCTGTGTGTGTTAGTGTGCATGTTAAGACTGTGTGTGTGTGTGTGTGTTTGCGTGCATGCTATGTGTGTGTGTGTTAGCATGCGGTTAGCGTGCATGCTATGCGTGTGTGTGTGTGTGTGTGTTTGCGTGCATGCTATGTGTGTGTGTGTGTGTGTGTTAGCATGCGGTTAGCGTGCATGCTATGCGTGTGTGTGTGTGTGTTAGCGTGCATGCTATGTGTGCACGCCGCTTGCACGCGGAGTCTTACTTTAGTGCAGCTGAGCGGTTACCTCACATGACCTCTGCAGAGCTGTGCAGCTGAGCTCCAGAGAGAACGGAGGAGCAAGGTGCGGGTCGGCAGCGAGGCTGAGGACTGTGAGAGGAAGGAAGGGTTTTCACAGTGTGAGGAGCGATGGAGGAGGAGGTGGAGGAGAGAAACAGATACACAGTCAGAGAAGGTGGTGGGGGGCAGGGGGGGGAAGGACAAAGACAGAAAAAAAAAAAGAATAGGCAGAAACTGACGAGAGAGATAAAGAGGGGAGGAGGAGAAGGGAGGAGGAGCAGGAGGTGGGGGGGGTGGAGGGAGAAATACGCCGAGTGGGTGAGAGAGAGAGAGAGAGAGAGAGAAAGAGAGAGAGAGAGAGATGGAGAAAGAGGGAGCGAGGGAGAGCGAGAACGAAAAAGTGATGTGTCAGCAGTGAGCTGTGGAGAGGTGTAAGTTGGGAGGTGAGGAGACATTTTACTCCTCCTCCCCCTCCTCCTCCCCCTCCTCCTCCTCCTCCTCCTCCTCCTCCTCCTCCTCCTCGTCTCTCGTCCCGGTGAAAAACAGAGAGCTGAGGTATGAGAGGGAGCTGCAGAGGAATGCCGTTGACACATGGGGAATAATTCCAGCGAGAGCGGTTTGGTTTGTCTTGAGTGGCTCTGCTGAGCAGCCCCCAGCTCCAGGTCTCTGGTCAGCTGCTAGCTCTGCAGGGCTAACGTCCCCACGCTGCTTCAGCACTGCAAGCTGTGGGATGAGTTTGACTCAGAACCCGTCCGACCCGACCCAAACGCCCCGTTAGGAAAACCGCTCGACGAGGAAACATATGTGGGTGTGTTCCAACGTAAATGTCATTCTTAAAATTCATAGTTGATGATTAGTACTTGATAATGATCGTCATTGATAATAAATCTAAATGAATTCTAATAAATTATATCATACAGCGTTATTATTATCATACATTATCATATAATATCATGTAATATATGAATATGAATAATACATCAGTAAGTGAACTTCTGTGTTACACCAAAGCACAGTGACTTTATCAAAGAGGACCACAAACAAGTGAAGCTGATGTCATCGTGGGATGTCTGTGATATTGATTGTTACTCATAAAACTAAAAACTAAACGTGTTTGTCACTTACTGACTACTAACTACATGAATATAAAAATATTTGTTACTGTTATGCATGATGTAACCGAATATGTACTATATAAATACATGTTATTAAGTGGAATTCTGCAGAAACCCGTAGCTGCCCTCACGGTGTACTGCCGTGCATTGTGTTTGACTGCCGGCTCAAAAGTATTTGAGACGCCATATCTGGCTTCCAAATCTAAATTGTACAAAATAATGATAATACTTATAAATAATGGAAACAATTTGATGTTTAAGTAGATAATCTGTGTGCGTTTTCTTTTGGCTCAAAAAATAGAAAGGCACACACAGTGTGAAAACACACAAAATTCGAAAACATCCTGAAATATCGCAAAAAAGGTTTTTATGCTTCTGGGAGGTGGAAGCGACGGTGTATTGCTAAATGGTACACGTGAATGTGCAGTGGAAACAGATTGTGATGTGAAGTCATGATGGCCAGTAGATACTTTCAAAATGATGTCATTGTCTACGACAGTGATGAGCAGCCGAGCGTCAAGGGATGAAGTTCCTTGACAGAGTTCTAAATTGTATAACGTTATTTAAATGGTAAAGGGGGCATTTAGCAGACAGTTTTGTCCAAAGCGACTTACAATCAGTAGGGTTCGGCATGTGGACAGTTGGAGGAGGAGGGGGATCACGGGCATCGAACCGCCAACCTGCTCTGTCCACCCACTCTACCCACTGAGCTACTGCCTCCCCAGTTAAAACCATGGGTCATAGCTTACAAGTACAATGGCGTTCCATGCAGTGTGCCACATTGTGGCTAGGTTTTAGCTTCTTCAAATTAACGTGGTGCAACAAGGTGGAGGTCCTAATCCTTATACACTACAAAAACACAACAATTCTTATTTTCATGGCATTAAACACCTATAACAGTCTTTTGAATGCTATATTTAATCTCTACCAAGTCTGTTATGCTACTTAATTCTAAAAAATTCTATACAACAAAGGGGAATACATTCTATGCATTAATACTAGTTATCTGTCAAATCTATGACTTTATAGATAACAACAACCGGTCAAGCTCAACAGGGTGTTTGTTCCCCACTGTTTCTGCCAAGCTCATTTCCTTGCCTTGGCAGGTTTAACAACCTGAGAACTGACTTGATAGCTTAGTCGCTTGTGCGTGTGTGTGTGTGTGTGTGTGTGTGTGTGTGTGTGTGTGTGTGGTAAAAATAGCATTCAGCCTTTCTAGGTCACCTCTCCTAATCTTCAATGGCCAACACATTTGATTTGTATGGTTTTTTCAGAAAAAAATTGTTCAATAAATTTGCTTAAATTTGAAGCTGCTTGAATTCGAAGCTGCTTAAAAATAAGTGGATTACATTTAAGATGCTTGAAATTAAGCGGTTTAAGATGAAGTGGCTTAAATTTGAAGATGCTTAAATTCCAAGCAATTTTAAGCGTGTTTAAAATTTAAGTACACTTAAAATGTAAGTGTGCCCTTTATTTTAAAGGTCTCCTATTTAACCATCAGGTTAAAGGAGTGTGATTAAACTGTTTAATTTGATGTCGCTTAATATAAAGCTGCTTCAATCTAAGTAATTGATTTCCATAACTTTAAATATGAGCAGCTTGAGTCTATGTTGCTTCATTTTCAGCAGCATGAATCTAAGTAGCATTGGGAACCAGACTTGGTACATTCCTTCATGAAGGGCTATATTTCTGTCAGTTGGGAGGCTATTGCCTTTATCTTAATTGCATTAATAATTTCTATGAATGACATCAGTTTTGTCCTTTTGCACAGTGTAAATTTACAGCAAAATGTCCTTGAGATAATTTTGAATGATATAAAGGCCATTTAGCTCAAATGTCGAAAATGATTTCATACTTGAATTTATTTTAAACTTAGACTTATCGTTGCTAACATAACATCTGAGCACACTCTTCTAATGACTGAATAAAGGAGAGCCTGGGCATGCCGGTAGCCAGGTAATTTGGTAGACAGACAGGTATGCCATCCAATAATTTAATTCAAGATGATTTAAATGACGGGCTTTGAAGTTTCTTTGGACTTTATATATCCAACACGCTTCTTACATACCGCTAAATGCCTGAATAAAGGATGAGCTCACATTTTTGTTTAAGAGCCTAAAACATTAAGCCCTACTTTTAGTCTAAATTTGACCCGCTTCTATTTTTATCCATCATTATAGCATGTCCCCGTGGACTGTGGCGAACTTCAGCTTGTTTTGACTTTGTTTGGAGTCATTCAGCCACGTTAAGCGTTTTTTTGTTGTTGTAAATGTTTAGCATTTTCATCATTAGCATCTCTTACACCAACCTACACCTATCCTAACCATTCATACATAGTGTTTAAATGTAACAATTTACTAAAAAGTAAGTATAAAACAAGTCATCGTAATCCGTCTATGAAAAAACCCCACCAGAAGACGCAGTAAAAGCAGTATTTTGATAATGGCAGCCATTTTGTGGTGTGCTTAAAGGTATAATTTCTGCTGGTCAATCAAACAATAACCAAAGACATGGTTTGATGACATCGTAACGCATGGTAATGTTATAACATTATAATAATATAAAATGTTACATTATCATGCATCACAATGCGTAACGTTATAAAATTACCGTACACATTCTATTCTACTTGTGGTGGTGGCTGGGGGGGCAATGTTTCTACAAAAGAGGCAAATTACAAAGTACCCATCCTTAACCAATAGCCTAGCTAAAAAAGCATTAAGCTAATGTTTCTAATTGTTGCCAAAGGACTAAAATCTCTGTTTAGAAGTGTATCCTACCCTACATATCGCTATACAACAGTCAAAGTAGGGTGAAGAACTGCATGGCCAGAGCAGCTTCGGGTGTAACACACACAAACTGTACAAATACAGATTAGACTGAGTCGTA
>JAOPUH010000104.1:9580443-9593796 GCA_027123175.1 Urophycis cirrata | reverse complement strand
CCATCCGCGGGCCCCCCCCCCCCACTTACCGGCCCCACAAGACTCCCCGCCCCCCCCCCCCCCTTCCCCTTTACCCCCCCCCCCCCCCACCCCCCATTCTCACGCGCTCAAGAGGTCAAACATCAGAAGGACGAAATGACAACGCAGGAGCTCAACAGAGCAATCCAGCTCATGCATCCACTGAGACACACGATGCAGATGTTTAGATGACCTCAGTCCCACCAGAGGGTCCCATCTATAGTCCAGGGTTGCCCAGTGTTTGGGATCGTTCCAGTCGCTATAACGGGGCTTGTTTCCGCGGCCTTTCCACCGGGACCCTCTGAAGTAAGACCAGCAGCACCGCCCTGTCTCTGTCCGCCCGGCAGGACGGATGTCATCCTCCCATCACCACCGCCCACCGCAAGCCAGATCCTTTTGGGAAAGCGCTGCCCGATTCTGTTACCTCCGTTACCATCAACCGGGACCACATGGGTGGTGGGTCCCCCCCGCACCCAGCGCCCCCCCGGCCCAGAGGAACCCTAACCTCAGCGGTGAACTGGATCCAAATGTCTCGGGTCTCCATATCCTCCTATTTATACGCTGTGTATATTTACAACAGCAACGGATGATTCGGATACTAGTGACACAAACAGAATGTTACAGTGCGGGAAATATGTGTGTGTGTGTGTGTGTGTGTGTGTGTTTGTGTCAGTCATGCGTGTTTGTGTGTGTTTTTGCGTCAGTCATGCGTGTGTGTGTGTGTGTGTGTGTGTGTGTTTTGCGTCAGTCATGCGTGTGTGTGTGTGTGTGTGTGTGTGTGTGTTTTGTGTCAGTCATGCGTGTCTATGTGTGTGTCAAGGGGGACTTTAGCTGAACTATTTTCAGGGGGTATGTGGAGTTTATCTACTGTCACTAGGGTATGACTTTTGCGGCACTATTATAATGCATATCTAGGATAGCCAACCGATATTATTATCTAACTATTTACTAGTCATTCAACGGTCACGTTAAAGTGGCTTCCGATGAATGTTAGTTCATCCCGCTGAAGGAGAGACATTTTGGGCGTGTTTCTTCGGCGTTTCTTTTTCGTCATGTTTTTGGGATCTTAGCGTATGAATCAAACATCTAGTCTGATAAGCACCAAGAGATTTTGCTACAAAAAGCTGTGATGTAGGTTCTAAATTTGTGAAATAAATGAAGTGTCTAACTGTGCCTTCATATAGGCTAGAGCAGATCTCTCGTTGCCATGGCGGTGTCATGTTTAGCCCATAAAAAAACATTACCGCTGAGGGAAGTATTGACTTTACGTGATTGAGGTTTCAGTGTGCAATCAAGAATCTTTGGGGGAGCATCCATTCTGGCAAGATCTGTATTTAGTCTTTATTTAATCAAGAAATCTCATTGAGCAGCACAACAACACAAGACAGACAAACATGAACATATACAACGTTATATGGGCATGAACATGTGGTGGTTTCATATAGGAAACAAATTATGGGCCACCTTCATATATATATATACCTACATATATATATATATATATATATATATATATATGAAGGTGGCCCATAATTTGTTTCCTATATGAAACCACCACATGTTCATGCCCACGCCCAAACACACTCCGACATCTGTGTACACACAAACACACATACTGAACGTCTGCTCGCTCATGTTTTGCCGTCAGTGATGAGCCTGTGTGAACCTGCACACACACACAGACAGACAGACATACTTTATTGATCCCTGAGGGAAATTGCGTGAAGGGGGGAGGGGATTGGTTCTCTGCATTTGACCCATCCTATATCACATAGGAGCAGTGGGCTGCTGTGTTCATTTGACCCATCCTATATCACATAGGAGCAGTGGGCTGCCGTGTTCAGCGCCCGGGGAGCAAGTTGGGGTTCAGTGTCGTCCTCATGACATTACGACATGCAGACAGTTGGAGGAGGGAATCGAACTGCCGACCCTACGATTAGTGGACGACCCGCTCTATCCACTGAGCTACTGCCGCCCCACAAACACACACACACACACACACACACACACAGCTTATATATTCACACACAATACCGTTTTTTGTTTTTTTTTACCTATTGGGTATAACAGTATTGTCTATGAATAAAAGTGTTTTTTTTTAAGTCATGTCCTGTAGAATATTTTTCAATGTGAATTATACCTATATCAAATTAATTCATACTGCAAATTTGTTGAATCCAGATTAGATCAAGATCAAGTATATTTGACATGTGTAAGTGTTTAAACATATAACCCCCCCTGTAAGTACTCAACAATATAAGCAACTAATCAGGCAGGATTATTCAGATCTTATTTCAAACATCCACTGTTTGTTCCTATTCTTCCAAAATAAAAGTGGAAAGCAAAAAAAGCTGGTTCTCATTCCCCCCCGGGGTCTGGTTGGCCATCGAGGGCTTTAATCGGCCCTGCTTTGTTCCACTTCCATCACGGGGTCACAAAGTCTGGCTGTCATCGTGAGCTGCTCTGTGGATGAGGTGACACTTTAGGACCATTCTGTTTACCTTGGATGGAAACTAGCAGCAGGAGTCTGAATGGAGAAGGAGAGGACTTGGCCAACATTCCCCACAGTCCAGCGAAAGAGCCCCACCTCTGTGATGAAGAGCAGAGTGGGGGAGCTTCATCAACCAGTGTATTGTATTCTGAGATCTAGAGATATCATAATATCATGATGTGGTTCAATTTAGGAACTGATGGATCCATTGACCATTTCATATTTGTTAACAGGTATAGCACATACATATGTATTCTAAGAACATAGAAGGCCTTTTGTTGGTGTAAAGTTCAAAGTTTGTAAGCCACCCATAGGCCATAGCACAGATGAAGATCATTTCGTTTCACTACAGAGGGCATCCTGAGGAGATATATTTATATGTGCTTATAAAAAGCTTGGTCCAAATGTAGTCAAGGGGAGAAGGGCAACACACCTATTTAGAGGATGTAATGAAAAGAGAGATCTAGAATTTCTTGGACACAACTGGCATCTTGGCTATTCAGCCAATGCTGTGATCTGTAGGCGATCTAACTGTGATGTTGCTACCTCAGGCCGTGTATTCGTCACACGCCATTATCGCCAAACACTTTTATTTTGAAAGCGGTAGCCTATTTGTAACCACCGCTTTAATTTTGATGTAATTACCGGAGGTTTCGGCTCACTAATGCACTAAACAAGCTAATCACGAATTCATCGTTCTGTAAAAATTTACAAATTAATCTCATTGCTAAATATTTATATATAATACAGGTTCTCGCGTCGTTGGAAAAAAGGATTAAAGAAGATAAAAATACGGTTTGGTAGAAAATAAACACCGTAGGTTACGTGAGTTCAGAGATCAACGATTGATCTGAAAAAATGTTCCGAAATTCTTCGTCAGATAAAGTATTAGCGAGACATGTCTACAAAGTGACACAGACCACTCGATTAAGTCCGCTGCCCTCCTCAAATGATACTCCATAAATGGCTGGTAAGTATTTTTATCTGAACATGACCTTAACAGCATCATGATAACCAACATCACCCCTCCCATTGTCACTGCGGTCAGAGAGCAGCGTGTCCCTGCTCTGTTGGGCCGCGTCAAAGTCAGTGTGATACACTCCTCATTGTCTGTCCCCATTAGATATATGACATGATTTAACATTGACTAACACTTTAATTGTGATAACTTGAACGGTACAATTCCATCAACACTCACACACTTGAAAGGCCGGAGGCTGAAGGGAATTTCCTGAGCCTGGTATCATTTTAAGACAAGGTACCAGCCCTCCTTGAACCCTGATGTAAGATTGGTTTCACCAATTAATGTCCAGTATGCTTGGTTGATTTTAGTGTAGAGCGCAATGTTGACACGCTGACCTGATGAATGAAATGAACACTCTTACAATTAAATGGTGTCTGTGAATCCTCAGCTCTCTGGGACAACCGTTTGTTTTATTGAACATATTTAAAGATATTCAAACTGCTCTGTAGATCTTTTCGCCTGTTGGGTCCAGGCTACCACCTGTCTGACCAGCTGAAGACTCGGTGTTCTCTCTGATCTGTGTGGGCCCTGTGGTGCCGGGGCGTCCCAGTCCCAGAGAGATGGCCTTTATGGCCTCAAACGGCCCCCTAGGAAGAAGGTACACTTGTGCTTACGTTTGACTTTGTATTTGCTCTGCATTGTTTTCACTTCTACTACAGGAACGTCAGCTGTGGCTGACATTTGGGGATTTGAATGAAAGCAGGCTAAGACATACCAGGTGAGTCAAAGGCTCTTAACAAGAACATTAGCCAAACAGGATGACTTCTCGATTGCTACCTATTAGCAATGCCATTGAGTTAATAAGTTGTTGAGTTAATTGAGTTAATAAGCCAATAAATTAATCTAGTTTACATAAGTTAATCTAGTTTATTGTTATTGGTTATATTAGGGTATATTTGGTGTATATTTCTTTTCCTTCTTTGTATTGATCTGCTGCACAATAATTTCCCTCGGGATGAATAAAGTCTCTTGAATCTTGAATCTTGAATTACCATCTGTTTACTCTCCATTAAATATTTATAAGACCAAACCCATCATAATCATTTCTAAATGAAATGAATTATCTGTGTTCATACATATTATGTGGCAGAAATAAGTAACTGTCATTGACACTTATGTTCTACTGTATTGGTTGTACTGTATTTCTGCTAGCCATTGTTGTTTCATTTTTGTAGTATCTCAGAGCCCTTTAAGACAGGAACACCAGTCAGTTATGTAGTGCACAACATCCATTTGATGGTTGAGTGCACTATAAAGAAGAATACACTGTTCATGCTAGGTAAAAAACACAATAAGTGTGGTCAAAACTGCATTATCAACATATTATTATTAAGAATGGAAATATTCTATGAAAACACCTTAAAAGAAAATGTGAGCATTTTCTTTTTTTAGTGGAGCATCAAGAATGATGTAAACATGTAACTACAGTATGTAGTTGATAGTACAGACAAAACATGAATCGGAATACATAGGACTATTGTACTGGATCTCCTCTTCAACAAAAAAAAACAAAACGATGCAGCATTTTTGTGGGGCATTAGGGTGGGCTGAGGGGGGTAGTGCTTCCCCAGGCTGTCCAATGGTCTTTCTTAAATTAGCCAAGGGGGCAGGCGGCTCCCTAGCTCTGTAAGCAGAGGGAGGAGTCAGGCTCGGGCACTTTCTAGTGTTTCATTATTACCTGCACAGTCCCACTGCACTCTCCACACTTGCATTGGGTGAGTGTGAGAGAGTCTCTGTAGGGCCACTGCTGACCAGAGAAAGCAGAGAGAGAGAGAGAGAGAGAGCTTGAGAGACGAGAGAACACTCCGCTTTCCATTGCTGACATCGTTTTTCTTTTTTTTTTTTCTTTGGGGGAGAGGACAGTGTGTATTCCCACTGATTTCTGCATTAAATGCAGAGCAACTAGCAGTGGATATGGCTGGTTGTCTGCAGAAATCTCAACCAAGGGCACTTTTGAGATGCCTTCTTGTTGTGTTTGTGGCCTCTTGCTTTGCCTCTGTTCAAGCTGAGCCCTATGACCCAGCTTCACTCTATCGCCAAAAAGCCGGACTTAATAAAGACGACATTATCGTTGCCAACCATGGAATCCAAGTTCCCCTGGGGAGGTCCGTGTTTTTGGACCCCTTCAATGACCTGATAACAGAAGTGCAGCCTGGGGACCGCTGTCAAATCACCGTTTTGGACAACGACCCACTGGCCCAGACGCCCGGGACACTGTCCCCTAAGAAGTTCCCCTGTGAGTTTGGGACGGATGAAGTGAAGTACACCCACTTCGGCGCACGCAGCCCCAGCACGGACCGCGTGAAGCTTCAGCTGCGCTACGACTCCCAGACGGAGACGCTTATCATCCCCTTCATGCTGGAGGTGACGGTGGTTTTCAGGCAGCTGGAGATCATCACCAGGAATATGCCGCTGTCCGTGGACAAGCTCAACGGAAACAGCAACCCTATTGACAAAAAGGGTCTGGAGTTCTCTTTTGAGGATGGTGTCACACAGTGTAAAATCGCCACTCTGGTCGGCGCCGGGGGTCTTCCAAGGTATGGCATACTTTTGAATAACTTCACCAACGGCCAGATGATTGACTGTGATGAGTTTGTTAAACAAGGCATCCGCTATAAACACACGGCTAGCACCAAGTCGCCAAACAGAGACTACATTCCCATGATGGTAGAAATGCAAGATATTGATGGAAACACCATCATGCAAGAGCACTTCCAGATGATGGTTAGAATTAAAGAGGGTGTGGAGAACACGGCTCCTAAGCCCAGCTTTGTAGCCATGATGATGATGGAGATCGATCAGTTTGTGATGACCGCGATTACCAGTGACATGCTGGCAGCTGAGGATGTCGAGTCGGACCCGGACGATTTGATATTCAACATCACGTCACCGCTGGGCTATGAGCAGGGCTATGTCATCAGCACAGATGACCAGAACCTGCCCATCACATCCTTCTACCAAAGAGACATTAGAGATCTGAAAATAGCCTACAAGCCCCCCTCGGAGGACTCGGCGGTAGAGAGGATTTTTCAGCTTGAGTTTGAAATTGTAGACACAGATGGGGCTGTGTCTGACACGTTCGCCTTCATGATTGTGGTGAAGCCTATGAATACATTGGCTCCGGTGGCAACCAAGAACACTGGGCAATTGCTGTTTGAGGGGCAGTCGCGAGTCCTCTCCAGTGCCCAGAATTTAGAGATCAGCGACGAGGATAACCTGGAGGACGTGAGAATCACGGTTATTGACGGTCTGAAACACGGGGCGCTCACCGTGCTCGGCTCACGCCGAAAATTCTTCACCCCTGCCGACTTAGACGCCGGCATCGTGGTTTACCAGCACGATGGCAGCGACACCTACAGTGATAACATTATTTTTAGAATGAGTGACGGCAGTAACGACGTGGAATTCTTGTTTCCGATCACAATTGCACCCACTGACGACGAACCCCCAATCATCAACGCCAACACGGGCCTGGTGCTGTTCGAGAATGAGGTCATGCAGATTTCGCCATTCATCCTTAGTGCCACAGATATCGATTCGGAAGATTCCACCATTAAGTTTATTATCGAAGCTCCTTACTCACGCATAGGGCAGCTACTCCTCAGACAAGTGGAGCTTCCCGCTGACCCCTCTGTTTGGCTGTTCAGTGAGACGGATGAGATGTATGAACAGGTGGTGACCGAGTGGTTTCAGCAAGATATTCTGGACGGAAAGCTCTTCTACCGTCACATCGGACCTCACAGCACCACCACTGTGATCGACAATTTGGTATTCCGCGTGCAGGACGATAACGACCCTCCGAACCAATCGGGAGAGCACACATTCACCATCAAAATCCACGCAGTGGATGACCTCACACCAGAGCTGAGTGCTGGCGCCACGCTTCACATGACGGTCCAAGAGTATGACCTGACACCCCTGAAAAGCACGTATTTGTCTTTCTCCGATCTGGATTCAGATGACAGGGACATTAAGTACACCATCACAAAGTCTCCCACTGACACTGATGAGAACAACCCCTCTCAACTGGGCCACATTGTTTTGACTGACAGCCCTGACACTGTGATCACAGAGTTCACACAGGCGCAGGTCAACCACCACAAAGTGGCCTACAAACCCCCAGACCAGGAACTGGGAATCACCCCTAAAGTTGTTCAGTTTACATTCACGGTGGAGGACACCTCTGGTAACACCGCAGATGGTGTCTTTACTATTTTCCTACAACCCGTTGACAACAAACCTCCAGTGATTACTAACACTGGATTCACCGTTTTGGAGAGAAGTATGTATATTATTGGGAAAAAAGATCTCCATGCCACTGACAAGGATACTGAAGATGAAAATATTATATTCACTGTGACCCAGGTTCCTCGTTATGGTAAACTGCAGTACTTAGGCATTGACATGTCAAATGGCGAAACATTTATGCTTCAAGACATAGCAAACTCCCACCTGTCTTACGTACATAGTGGAAAGGAATCCCTGAGTGATGTCATCAAGATAGATGTCAGTGATGGTTTCCACGAGGTTCCAATCATAATCAAAATTACCATTGAGCCTGTGGATGATGAGAGCCCTACTATTACCCTTCCCGATGGTATGCTTGGAGCTTCCATAGATGTTCTAGAGAATGGAGTGACAGAAATCACAAGCAATGTTATCCAGGGCCGCGATGAAGATACAGATGACCTTGCGTTGACCTTTATAGTGGAGGAGCCCCCCAGGTTGGGAGAAATCCTGGTCAATGGAGTCCCAGCTGAAAGATTCACCCAGCAGGATATAATAAATGGTGTAGTGGTGTATGCTCACACCTCCGGTGAAATTGGGCCAGTAAGAGCAGAAGACTCGTTTAACCTGACTCTAACTGACATGTCAGAACAGTGGGTAGTTGGGGGGAACAAGATCCAAGGTCTGACGGTTTATGTCACTATTCTTCCAGTAGACAGCATTCCCCCAGTTGTAAGTGTCGGAGATCAGTTTGTTGTTGTTGAGGGTGAGAAGAATGTCATTACTCTGGAGCACATCCAGACAGAGGATATTGACACAGAAAACGATGACATCCTCTGCACCATCATTGTCCAGCCCACTTCTGGTTATGTGGAGAACATTTCTCCAGCCCCGGGCTCTGAGAAGTCCAGGGCCGGCACAGCAATCACTGCATTCAGTGTCAAGGACATCGGCCTTGGTCATATCTATTATGTTCAGAGCATCCACAAAGGAGTGGAACCAGTTGAGGACAGGTTTACTTTCCGTTGCTCAGATGGGATCAATTTCTCTGAACGCCACTTTTTCCCTATCGTCATTATCCCAGCTAATGATGAAAAGCCTGAGATCTTCATCCGTGAGTTTGTCGTGATGGAGGGCATGAGTCTGGTCATTGATACGCCGATCCTGAATGGTGCCGACTCAGACATCCCTGGAGATGAGCTCGAATTTGAGATCATCAAAAACCCAAAGTACGGCACGATAGTTCAGCAACTCAGCACTGGATCCATCCCGGTGACCAAATTTAACCTGGAGCAGATTAAAGAGGGCTCCAACATTGTGTATGAGCACAATGACTCCGAGACCAAAGAGGACAGCTTTGAAATAAGGCTCTCGGATGGGAAAAATACAGTGGTGAAGAAAGTCATCATCATGGTCATTTCCGTTGACGATGAGACGCCAAGAATGGCCATAAATGATGGACTTGAAGTTGAGATTGGAGAGACTAAAATAATCAGCAATAAGGTTTTAAAGGCCACAGACCTTGACTCAGAGGACAAAACACTAACATATGTCATTCGCTATGGCCCGACCCAAGGTTACCTTCAACGCATTACTAAGTTTGGAGATGTTATCGGTAATATCACCCTCGGAAAGAACTTCACACAGGATGAAGTCGACAGACAGCTGATCCAGTATGTGCACACAGGCCAAGAGGGCATCCGTGACTTGTTGAAGTTTGATGTCACCGATGGCATTAATCCACTTATTGACCGTTACTTCTACATCAACATAGGAAGTATTGATATGGTGTTCCCGGATGTCATCAACAAAGGGGTGACTCTGAAAGAAGGAGGCAGAGTAACTCTTACCACTGACCTCCTGAGCACCACTGACATTAACTCTCCAGATGAACACCTCAGCTTCAGCATCACTCGAGCCCCCAGCAGGGGGCATTTGGAGAGCACCGACCACCCAGGTGTTCCCATCTCCACCTTCACCCAGCTACAACTTGCCGGCAACAAGGTCTACTACATCCACACCTCGGATGATGAGATGAAGATGGACAGTTTTGAGTTTGAGGTCACAGATGGCTACAACCCGGTCTTCCGCACCTTTAGAGTGTCCATCACCGACGTGGACAATAAGAAACCGGTCCTCACCATTAATAAACTGGTGGTGGCTGAGGGAGAAACCAAGCTCATCACGCCGTTTGAGTTGACGGCAGAGGATCGCGACACGCCAGACAAACATCTGAGGTTCATCATAACCCAGGTGCCCGTCCACGGGCAGCTGCTCTTCAACAAAACACAACCCATAACCAGTTTCACTAAGCAGGACCTGAACCAAAACCTCATCTCCTACAAGCACGACAGCACGGAGACCAACGAGGACAGCTTCTCGTTCACCGTGACGGACGGCACGCACGCCGACTTCTACGTGTTCCCCGACACCGTGTACGAGACGAGGAAGCCCCAGACGATGACCATTCAGATCAACACGGTGGACAACGGCGTCCCTCAGATTGTGGTCAACAAGGCCGCGGCCTCCCTGAGGCTTCTGAGCACAGGCCACGTGGGGTTCCTGGTCACCAGCAAGGCCCTGAGGTCCGAGGACCGAGACAGCCCCCGCAACGTGCTGAAGTATGTGGTGACCCAGGCTCCTCTGCATGGCTTGATCATAAACACGGCAGTGGGCAATGACAGCATCAAAACCTTCACTCAAGGTAAGCAAAACATCCCCACACACAACAAGAAACGGTAAACGACTTGCCAAATCCTTATATGAATATATGCGAATGTAAAATGTCCATCATCATTATTATCCATAGTTAGCTTTATTCGTAAAAAAAAACGAAGAGAGTACACCGCTTCACACACAAGTGGGTTGAAGATCGAAGTTTGATGTTAGCCTACCTTTTCTGGTGGAACAACCGCTGCTGGGTGATGGAGAAGACGGCACTAACTGTGCGTGGCTTATTCCACTTTATCCAATTATTCCCAAGAACGGGGCCACTGACGCCCTGTTCAGAAAAATTTGTAATACTGCAAATTCAAGGGCTTTCACCAGTGGGCCATAGGCTCCATTTCCATTGTGTTACCTCATTCCATAGATAGTGACTTAAAATACAGTGTTTACATAAAATGAATCATTATTACTTTACATGAATGTACAGATTGGAATGACAACCCAAAAGCATGTTGTGTCTTTTTTTCCCCAAAGGTATGATATATATTGCCGCTTGAGGGATGTAACTAAAGCAAAAGGTATTCTGAGCTGAAACATTTTTCCAACTGTGTTTTTTTTCTCCCCGCTGTCAGCCGACATTGATGACATGAAGATTAGCTACGTGCTATTGGACGGAAGCAACGCCACCAGTGATGTCTTCTACTTCAGCGTTGAAGACCACGGTAGGCGCCATGACACGCTCGCCTCGGAGCTCACGCTGGTTGACACCATAGATGGTGCGCACCTCCGGGCGGCCATGCGCCTACGGGGATCGTTTCCCAAACGCACATCCTTCTTTAAGCGTTCCGCCTTTAAAAAAAAAATTAAACCTCCTTTCCCCTGTCAATCTCCCAGATGTTTGCATCACAAAGACTTAAGGCAGTCGGCCATGACTGAAGCTATGGTGCCTGCACCAGGCTCCATTTTGTCCCAATGGAAAAGGGAAGCAGGGTTGAAAAGAAAGGTCAGACTAGGGACCGGGGTCAAACACGGCTTAAGTATGTGCAAAAGTGAAAGAGGTGAAATTAGAGTGGGGAAAATAAAACTTTATTGTCAATGAACAATAGGAGGCCGTTTTCCTGGCTGAGAACTTTCCACTGCTTCCGAGAATCCCCTTTCTTCACCTGTTTGAAGCCATACAGGGAAACTGGGTGTGTGGAGGTTCTTGTGTGCGTTGGTGTCGTTTTTGTTTTGCTGAATCAATATTAACGTCTGGTTTTTACATTTCTGTAAAATAATTTTTTTATCACTTCACGCACTTGAAGTCCCATTGACATTTTTATTGTCATTCTTGTGACAACTAGCCTTGCACCACTGAGTTTTTTCTTCATGCTAAAACCAGGTATATAGTAGCTATTTGAATAGTTATATTGATATTAGGTTATCGAGGGGGGTTTAGGTATCACAGGGTTGTGTATATTTTGTATCTTCTATACCTATATAATTGCCTATATTTATTTCAACATTAATTCATTCATTTCAAATTGCTATCATGTTTGATGGGGGCCATTCACTATTAGCTCTCCTTTAACACCTTGAAAAGCTTTCAATGCTCGCCATGCAGATATGCAAAACATTGCCGTGTATTGCAATGTTACTAAATGCTTGACAATGAAATAGAGTGGGTGGGGCGTGCGTTTTGCTATTTTAACATCAGCTGTAAATACGACACAGATTCTCAGAGCTGTAATTGCAATCCATGCTGCAGGGGAAGTGTAGGCTATAATTATGCCTGGATGAGCAATATCATTACCGGGGTCACTTAAGAGAGGCTTACGAGTTTGGGCCCTCTGGCAGTTTGCTCTCTATTTTCACTACTGTCCCTTGTATATCATACAAGCAGTGTTGACTTAAGAAGGCACTTGCTTATTAAATCATTATTGAACTACGGATCAGGGAAAGCTTAATTCATTAAGGTACGTAGTAAATCATCACGTACATCATATCACATGCTAATCCCCCAGTACAATTTGGAATGTATACTTTAGTCTTCACTTGAGAAGCTGCTTGGGTATTATCTTGTTTGCACAAGGAAATATAGTGGAGGGTTTAACTCATTAAGTTACCGGGGAGCTCATTTAAAAACATGCTGACATCGTATCTTCTCCCCTTGATCAAAATCAGGATGTAGTGGTGACACTTAATGAAAAGGGTACAATAATTAACCATTAACTGCATCAGTTAATGTTAATTCAAGGTTAATTATTGTACCCTTGTTGTAAAGTGTTTCTCATGTATTTAGATAATATACTTCAAGTTTCGGTTATAAGTATCCTATACATTTGACTAAGGCCAGTAAATCTTTTTTTTTATTTATTTTTTTAAACTTTTCTGTCTACAAGTGGTGTGTCTTAAGACAGGAAGGGAAGACAAGCTTCCGTTAGCACAACACTTCATTCTGTTTGCTGTCCCACTTTGCTTAAGCCCCACAGACAGCATGTCAGTGCCAGGTGCAAAGAGGTGCATTCTGGGTGATGGAGCAGAGAGGGGGTTCTGTTTAGTGGAAGTGATTCAGGGGTCACGTACAGAGGGCACCAAGGGTGAGGATGGGTCACCTCATCAGCAACCATCGCCTACTCTGACACAAGCACATTGATATACATTCTTGTTGACATCATTGTAAAATGCTGCCGCGTCCTAGCTTTGCCCATCAGTACTCATTGAACTTATATTGTGGCGGTTTCAAACGCACACACGCATAATACGCGCTCAGAGACTACACAAATATCAGCAACAAAGAAGCCAACGTCCACCTCCATGACCAAACACACACGCACACGCACACACGCACACACACACACACACACACGCACACACACACACACAGACACACAGACACACACACACACACACACACACACACAGACACACACACACACACACACAC
>JAOPUH010000104.1:9257844-9276261 GCA_027123175.1 Urophycis cirrata | reverse complement strand
TAACACACATCTCGCGGCCGCTCACGTTAAACGTGGGCTGGTCCACCTGACCTTACTGGCCGGCCGGCCGACCGGGATAACTCCCGATCGTCCCGATGGCCACTCCGCCCCTGCCTACACATATGTATGTAAAAAAAAAAAAACCTTTATCCGTAAAATCCAGATATATGTTTTTTTTTACCGCATGAAAAAAGTATAGGTTCTATTGTTTGTATTTGCATTGTGGTATCATTTTTGAATCGTCTAAAAGTCACTTTTCATATTTGTGACACACACCACCAATCAAAAGCAATTTTGTTCAACTCACCTGCTCACAAGTTCTGAAATTGGGCTGTCCATCAATTGAATGAAGAATGAGTTTGTGTGAATTGGTTTGTGTACACAATTAGATAAAGCAAACCAGCCGGAGCTGTTCGTATGCGCTCGGGTTGGACAAAATAATATACAGTAGCCTACAGCTGTGGGAGTAACTAAATACTCGCTTGGAATAGAATGGATGGCAACTGAAGGCCACCTGTCCAATTTCTGAATGCGTCTACACCACAACGCGGGGATGAGTTGAACAAAAGTCATGGCTGATTTACATCCCGAAATAGCCAATGTCAAAACTGAACCCGGAGTCTCAACAAAAAGAACCACTTAAAGGACAAAGAGAAGTTGGCAAAGAGAAGACTGATCTGCCGGTTTACCATGCACACAACAAAGCCATACATGGATGGGATTTATGTCACCCTTTGACCAAATAACTCCACCCTCTTCAGCATTCCGACTCGCCACTGCTACCCACTTCTGTAGACACGTAGACCGACGCTCCGTTTTTGAATGCTCCTTGTTAAAAAACCCTAAAAGTTCCTCTCCCGTTTTTTTTAAGATTTGGTTAGTTTAATCAAACGTGACGATCATAAGTTAATGTTTACCGTCGTTATATGAATTCCCGCACACTGTAGAGGCTGGATCGTTTTGCCAATCAGCTTTCCCTAGGCAACCAGTGGCGCATTCGACGGCAAACAGCCGTCGACGGACTGTGGCATTTGACCCACCGAGCGCAAGGTGTGCTGAAATAGTCAATTGTGAGGTTCGTGTCGGTTTAAATTGCGTGTTTGAACTTACCTTAAAATAAAAAAACAAAGCCAAACATCTTTTTTGAGACCCTCACGGCAGAAGTCAAAGGAGAGGCCAAAACGTGAGAATTTCTGTAATTGTATGAAAGTCATGAGTTTAGTATATGTCGGCCAATCGTTTGACAGCCCTAAATATGACTATTATTGAGTTTTCACACGTGCATGTATAATGCGATTTGGTTTACATGTCCAAAATGCGCTCCAAATGAAACTGAAAGTGAATGCCAAACTTGAGGGTTTTCACTAAACCCAGACGAGAGATTCCGATCCACGTGGATTACCCGCTTGTACGGTACCGGTGTATTGTCGTGTATGCATCACTGAACATAAGGTGCGTTGAATCATTATGGAAGCAGGAAACATAATTAGCCCGATTAGCATGTTCACTCACCGGTCGCCTCTGGATACTGCATAGCCTTAAAAATATCACCGACAACTTTCCTGCGTTTTTCATCTGGTCAATGGCGCTGCTCTCCGCTCGAGGCAGAAAACACCATCACATGTTTGCATCTCGATTGCTCACCTTTCCATGCTTTTTACAAAATAGTTGCCTGGGGTTTGCTTACAAGAAAATAAGATTGGGTTTGTATCCGCCCTGTGCTGGTGCGTACAACTTATCGTTTTAACAAGAGGGCGTGGCCTTAGAAGGATAAATACATTTAACTTATTTATGTAAGTGCACTCCAGAGTACGTGAATGGTTGAAATATGAGGATGTGCACTTACCCATCACGAACACAATTTATATTCAGCTACCGTCACTGCGTTTTATTGTCCTGAAGAGATCGCAAAAAACGTTTTAATTGTGAGACAATGTACTTTATTATGGTTTGATTAAGTTATGTTGCAATTACAAGTAATAACATTGTACTGAATCCTAGCCAAATATTATCATCTAAAAATAATCACAAAGTCTATAAGATTGTTTCAGTTTGTTAGAGTTTAACTAAGTATTGAAACACTGATCATTGTTGCGTGAGAGGGATGTTGACTTTCTATTACTTATCAAACAGCATGACTTAATGTCATGAACTCAAGACAATAAAAAGATAATAAAATGTCCAAGAAGTCCAAATGTCCTACATTTAATTGCATTTTCAATTTATTGATTCTTGACCTGGTATCCAGAATGAGTGTACAACACATAATCGTTTCAGCCCCCACTTTGCTTTATACTGGTGCACTCCACCCATGAGGGTGGAAAGAGGCCTCAGGTCTTGGTCTCATCCAGCTTCAGCCCAGCCAAGGGCCCCACTACCCCTTCTTTCCCATCCTGAAGCTCCTCTTCTCCCTCTTCCTCATCCTCCTCATCCTCGTCGTCATCCTCATCCTCCTCATCGTCATCTTCGTCGTCCTCGTCATCCCCGGCTCCATCGTACTCCTCCTGGTCTCCAGCACTGGAGGCCGCGGTCTTCCAGTAGGCCGCGTACCCCGACGCCCCATAGCCATAGCTGTCCTCATCAGCACCGCTCTGCCGGCCGAACTTCACGGAGCGAGCTGCGGGGCGAAGAATGACAGCTATTCATGGGAAGAATAAAGGCCCTGCAGGTGTGTTAACTACAGGGAGCTTAGATAGCGAACATGAGCCCTGGGGCTTGTTATTAGGTCAATTACATTGTCAAGACTATTATCACTGGGATGCCCGCCGATAATAGTTCTACTAACTAGCTACATTCAGAATATTCCAGTGGATAGGGTGTTGGGACTCCCAGCTAGCTTATAGATTTCGATTCCAAAATTTTTGAGCAAGATACGTATCCACTGCCTGCTTAATGGGCAGCTGTCAAGACACACGCATTGAGAAGAAACCAAACCAGCCATGGCTGAACACGGTGACACTTCTGAAGACCATGACACACCAATGACGTCTGTGTGCAACTTACTGGACATGCTGAGGTCTTTGGTCTCCTGGGTTTCATGGCCACATTTAGGACAGGGGGGCCCTTTACCCTTTTCCTGTTTGAACACTTTGCTCCGGGCATGGTCGTCACAGTAACAGGCCTTGGAAAGCAGTAGGGATAAAACTAAAATTAGCCAACAAGTTATTAGCCATGAGTGGTT
This sequence comes from Urophycis cirrata, assembly GCA_027123175.1. Classification (NCBI taxonomy): domain Eukaryota; kingdom Metazoa; phylum Chordata; class Actinopteri; order Gadiformes; family Phycidae; genus Urophycis; species Urophycis cirrata. The sequence goes on along the minus strand of JAOPUH010000104.1, from coordinate 9,273,080 downwards.
CGTCGTTAGACCCGTCTGCTGGCATTCTACTATTATATTCAACTACAAGAGCTTGTGACTTAAGTGTCGTGTGGAATATTTTGTCGCTCCCTCTTGTGATCATATCCATTCAAACACATGCCTAATCAGACCCTTCATGAGTGCACTTCGGAAGGTAGGGGGACTGACTCTCTCTGTGCAGATATGAATCTCCAATAACCTAAAACTTGTGGTCGCAGTGGTAACAATATCTATTCTCCTCACCTTACAACGTAGGCAAGAGTGTTGTCCCAGTCTGTTGCAGGAAACACCTACAAGGGGGGCATGGGAAGAGATTAAACGTGTGCGTGAAAGAGTAACTTACACCATACAACACAGGAAATGGCTTGTGACATTTCCTGTGTTGTATGTTCCTACTAGTAATCCTGGGAAACTGCAATAAATAATAAACAGAATAGGATTATAATCAGCATCGTTGTTTATTATCCACCAATTATCGCAATTGCATTGTAATTACAGTGGGTGACTCACATTTGTATGTTTCCGCCTCCAGGATTTGGCAGCTTGCCTGGTGCTCAAACTGATCATCCTCACACAGGAAACTCATACAGAAGGAGCAGCGGAACAGACGCCCGCCTTTCCGGAACAAAATATTAACAATGCGATGGCATAAGATTTCTGTGAGATATCCAAGCGGCAAGGAATGTTGGATGGTACTCAACTTACCATGTTCCCAGACATTGCGATCACATTCGATGCACTCTGCATCGGTCAGTGGGCATATACACGCATGTGTACTCAAACACTTTCTCCCATGGCACACCCAGGCTTCACAGAAATCACATACCGCCCCCTTGAGGATAAAGAGGTGAACTTTGAATTAAGCTTTTGCTGCTCAACCTTGAAGTTGAAGCACACGCAATGAAACGCACATTGGACTTACTAATTACTTGGGTAATACAGGGTATTTGATTTAAGGTAATCGTGATCTTACCACCATCCCCATCCCAGTGCTGTGAATCCCAGGATGTTTTACGACGCAATCTGACGATTTCATGCATTTGGTTTTTCCTTAAAAAAGAAATCACGGCACAGAAAATGTCAAATCGTAAAATAGTCATCGGTAGACTAGTCTAGTTTACTTAGAATCAACATTTTTTTTATGTGAGATAACACTGATAAATTGTTATCAGTGTTACTCTGTTCAAATGTCATTGGAGCAAAGACACTCCAAGAGGGGATGCTCACCACATTGTGCACACATAGGCAGCTTCTGCACTGAAGAACAAAAGTAGCAAAACGCTCTGTTCTTCTGTCTCCTATTGGGTCAAACAGCAACACAAATATGAGCAACATTGGGAACAAGTGGTCTGGGTATTCTGAAAGTTTTTTTTTAGGTATTAGTAATCAGACATTATTTACCTCTGGCATTTGTCACATTCCTGCAACACAAATGTGACGATGTTATGTAACACGTTGATTACAGTCAGTCAGAACTGCAATAACTGCAAACAAACATGAGTAGCCCAATTTGGTTCTCTAGCCATTGAGATACTACTGCGATACTAATTTCAGGAAATATATAGATATTTGTACTTTGCAAACTGCTGCAGTTACAGGTTAGTGCATTCACAATGGCGTTAGATCGGGCTCTATTCTGAAATAAGCATCTAATTTAGCCTGGGAGTCAGACGAATCTGCGAGCTGCTGTTTAATCTGATCTGATCTAAATACTACGAATTCGTCTGGCGATGTCAGGCTACATCTCAATGGTTATAGTACGAGATCGGGCTGAAGTAGGAGCTGCGTTGAAAATGGATGTTCAACTATTCCGATGTAGATTATTGTGATTTGGTTTATTACCATTGCAAAATTGCACGGGTGTTTGGCTACGTCGACATGGTCCCGGTTGGCTCGAGTCTGCTTCTCTCTTTCTTTGCGACTCTCTGCCTTCTTACGAGCACCGGTTTTCTTTTTAGGCATTCTCAGTAATAATAAAAATCCACTTTACCTGCGAACAGAGAACACGTTAAGACACATGAAAGGGAACGCTGTCAACTCAGCAAACGATGCCTGTGTGAAAACCAAGAACTGCAAATCCACGCTATGCGTGAGTAGATCAAATACAATCATGTCAAAGATGTCATCAATGTTATTATTTGATCAGAATATACGGCAACCGAGTGCAAGCAACAATGAAACAGTATGAGTGACGATTCATCTCACTTGGTGTGAGTTATGATTAAAGTTTAGTTTTTACTGCTAACTTAGCGAAAGGCAACACGTAAGCAACGCCACATGTACACGCCAATGTATGCCCTTATATGTACCCAACGGTCGTGTATATGAACGTTGTCGATACACTGTTTATATGACATCCATTTATTTCAGTAGCTTACCAAAAACTGAACAGGAGCCCCGTGGTTAAATGAAGATGAGATTGAAAAGGCGTCAGCACGACGAGTGCAGCATGGAAATGTGTCCGGAATAACCGTTGGCGACAAGAAACATTAATCTTCTGTATTGTAGCTACAAAACGTGATTAAATCCCATGAATAGCCAGTGTCTTCACAAGGATCAAAGGTGCGTGTATTTTGTTAATGTTTAAGTTTATGAACGTGGTACAAACGGTTGAACTCTGAAAACGGAACTAATGCGGATGCGATTCGTTTCATTCTATACATTTGTTTTGTAGACACGCAGGTACTACTTCCGATTCTTCCGACACATTTCCCATGTGGTCACGAGCGAACCAATCAGAGGCCATCAGTGAAGCACGGCTGACCCCAAACAACAACAGTCTGTAGTCTCGCCGGTGGAGGTGCTCAGGTTGGAGCATAGTATAGTAACACCTCATATGAAAGCTAACGTGTCCGATAGTACTTATAACTACACAGATGTTCTGCTTTCATTTGCCTAAAGCAAACATGAACACATAACGTAGTGAAATATTTTTTATTTATTTAACTTTTTTTTTTTTTTTTTTACAAAGAGAGACGAGCTTTGCCAACGCTGGGCAGGGTGTTTGCCGCGGTGGTGGGGAACAGGACCCTTATATCCGGACCATGGCAGTGTCCCTCACCCGAGCCTGCACTAACATTGCTCTCTCCACCTGTCTCCTGACGGTTTTTTTCGGTAATTTGCTGTGCCTGGAGTTCACGGTAGCAGAGAAGGAAGAATGGTACACGGCATTCATCAACACAACATATCTAGACCCTGTCACCTTAGAACTCAAAACCGACAAATCTGAGTGTGGTCGCTATGGCGAACACTCGCCGAAGAAGGAAGCTCGGGGACTTGTTTTACTACCTACCTTCTTTCGGGACCGACAAGGATGTCACATTAATGTAAAATTTCCAATGGCTTTCCCAAACATAACCTGGGTGGCGTTGATCGCTGCGGGGAATTGTACATTTCGGGAGAAAATCAGCAACGCTGCAAGTCGCAATGCATCCGCAGTTGTCATTTACAACGTGGGCTCCAACAACCCCAACGACACGATAACAATGCCCCACCAAGGTGAGACGCTTACATCACAGTGTCACGATGTCTCAGTCTCCGTGTGGTTGTCATCGTTATTATTTTTAGTGGCAGTTATATTCCATTCTAACCGCTTCATTTCTGTTTCTGTTTTTGAATGGTGTCCACTTTGTTAACGGTCGGACTATTATGGGAAGAAAGGGTGGTGTTTCAGTCGTTCACTATGATAAGGGATGCCTTGCCTCCATTGATTTCCGTTTGCCTTTTATTCCAGATATATGAATCTGATGGGTCGATGTAGTATACTTGAGGTAATAAATATAAGGTCAGTAAGGAGAATGTGTTGTTGCCAGGGGTTGGAATTGATCATATCAACGAGGTAGCGAAGGAGGAGTGAAACGGAACACAATTGAGGTGATGTGGTTATGTTATAAAGTGGTAAACTTTAAGGTTGAATATGTTATACGATACATGTTGTAGAGCGCAATGTCGTACATTTTATTAATTCCCACTGTTGTTATATCTATATGTTGTTATATGTTATATTTAGTAATTTAGCAATGTTTTATTCAAGGACAATACATTGCTTTCCATGATATGGGTCGCCCTCATGAAAGAGCAGGTAATGGTTTTGCCAAAGGATGCCTTCAGGTAGTCTGGAGACAAGAACCCAGTACCTTTCCCATTATCCTGCCCACCTTTGCAATTGTCACCGTCGGCCCCTCATCAACTAGAAGACAGCAGCAGCATGCCATAGAAGTGGCAAATCGTGTGGCGAAGTTGAATGGAAAGATATGAATGCAGCCTACATTTTGATTACCACAAATACGCTTAATACACAAATACACGTTTGCCACATTTCACTGGTTAGGCAATTTTGTGTTGAGTCTTTACTTTGTTTGTTTCAGCCAAATATTGACATGCAATTCTTTTTAGGTTGGAGTAATTAGACGGTGTCGGGAACACACATCACGCGGCAGTTAAAATCAGCAGATCTTTTGTACACATGTAAATCAGTGGAGGAATCAATGACGAGAGAATGATGAGAGAATCCGAGATCATGGAACTTTATGACGGGATGTTGAGGGCCTTCATTGGATCGAATGCAACAAGGGGGCAACAAGTGAACAAAGTACAGGCGTCTACCAAGAGGGAAGGAATGGGGAGATTACAGGAGAGAATGGCTTGAGTGGGCTGAGCAGGCCATTGGCTGGTACTTTGAGCAAACTCTCATCCGCACACCTATAGAATGCCAGAGAGCACCCTCCCCATCTTCTATCAGGAAATTCATATTTAATTCACATTCATATGAATTGCAATTCAGTTATGAAACTTAAAGCTATTTGAATACTCAAAGTAGACTTGAATACTAAGTCTAAATGCTTGGAGGTTTTTATTTAGCAAAAAAAAATGCAGTGTCTAACCCTTTGTATTTTTTGCTAGTCTCCCCATTTTCTGTGTGGTAATCGGGTGTCTCACTCACAATCTGTTCTGCCTATCCTCTATAATCTGCCATAAACCCAAGAGCCAGCAAAAGGCATATCTCTGCAGTGGCGCTGCTTGCCCAATTTTTGCCAACTGTGCGTTTAAAACATCACTCCCTGGACTGGTGAAGCCACAGCCTGCCTGTGTGGATATTATAGTCCTCTTTTAGACAAGGCTATTTTTATCTACTCTGGCTGCGTCACAGTAGGCAGCAGCAGCAGTTCAGAGTTTAGGGCTTAAGGATATCCTGAATACCGCTGTGTTGAGAAGCATTCTGTATGTCGGCTGGTTAAGGCAGAAGCGATATTAGACTGTATTTACTCCCATCATACTTTTGCTTGGGGCTTAGGTTACACACGTTTTGATAGGTAGGCTATTTGTAGGCGTTTTCCATCCCTGCCATTGTGTATTCATTGTATTAAGTGTACATGGTTTTTTTCTTTGCATTCATTTCTCCGGGTGGTCAGGTGGACTAAAAAGGACTTGAGTCGGTGTCATGGACCTTATGGGAGTTTAGAAGGGGCTAGGTCTTGTTGAATTTAACAGGAAAATACATGAACAATACATATTTACATTTAGTTCATGATCACAAAGGGAGGCCCGGCATGTTACAAAGGCCTACGATATGATTCAAAATGTAAACTGTAATGTAATGGTGATGATGATGGTAACATATGATATGATAATATATGATATGTTAATATATGCGCCCAATATGTTTTCTTTTTTGCTCCTTTTGTCTCTTTGTTATACAGGCAGGTTGTATGCCAGGTGGTTGTCAGGACTGTTAAGTCTCTGTTGGAGCCCTGCTTTAATCCTGTTGGGTGTCAGGGTTCCTAACTTTAACCATGATGCTGGACCTTGCCCTTTAGCTGGTCACCATTGACCTTTACTGCTGATCCCAATACATGTTATGATATAAGTTATATAATGTTAAATCGCTATTAGCGTGACAGTTAGAGTTTTCCTGCAGGCAGACTAACTTCGATGACTCCTTGTGTTTGCTTCTGTTCCCCGCGGTCCAGACAGATCTGGAGGAAAATATGTTTTGTTGCTGGAGGGAGGGAGGGGGAGTGATGGTCCCTCTCTATGTATGGCATAGAGGGAGGTCTTCAGCAGCCTCTGATGAACCGAGTAGACTCTGAATCTGTACCTGCTGGCTTCTGGTTTCCACCTCCCGAGGAGCTCCAGATGGAAGGCCGGGTCCCCGCGAGGGTTTGAGAGTAGCTCTCAGATCAGAGGCTCCACCGTGCAGTATGAGAGGCCGCATGTCTGGCACCGGCCAGGGGGGCACCGCTGCTGGTGGCAGCCTCAATACTCAGTCCACTCTTTGGTGTAATGGGAGTGTCTTGATTTATAATTAGGGCAAATTGTGATTACATTTACCGTGTCTACAGTTCCTTTTCATTTTCACATTGTTCATGGTAGTGTTCCGTTGTTTCAACCATTGCAGCGCAGTAAATTAGACTTGACCCTAATGAAAGTTTTGTCAATTCTAAAGCAAATTGTAGCTTCATATCAGACCTTGGAAGAAATGCATCCCATCAAAGCTCACTGGGGATGCTCGTTAGCTGTCGGTGTTATTGAAGTGGAAGCGAACAAATGGTATTGTCCTGCAGAGGGCTCTGTAATGAACGAGCCAATCGTCAATAGGCTCAATCAGCTATGCTCTGTTGTGTTTGAACCTGAACCCCAACGTTAAATACCATGCCTTAAACCACACTCACAACATTCAATCGGATCCTAATAACCCCTCCAGGCACCGGGGACATCATTGCCGTCATGATCCCAGAGCTCAAGGGGCAGGACATCGTGGCACTGCTGGAGCAGCACGTCACCGTCATGATGGACATCACGGTGGGGACGCGCAACCTGCAGAAGTACGTGAGCAGAACGTCGGTGGTGTTTGTGTCAATCTCCTTCATCGTCCTCATGACCATCTCCCTGGCCTGGCTCGTCTTCTACTACATCCAGAGGTTCCGCTACGTCAACGCGCGCGACCGCAACCAGGTAGGACTGTGAGGCCGTCTCCTGATTGCGTTTCAGAAGATGTCTTGGGCTTGGCTCACGTTAGAACATGAAAACACGCAAGGCAGTCTGCGGAATAACATTTGCAGTTGCAGCGAGTTAGCAGGGATGAGATGGCAGTGGTGGGGATATTGTCATGGGGCCTTTTTGGATGGGTCACCTACAGTCCACTGGAGTGGTTACAGGATTACCAGAGACTAGCGCCATTGTGGACTTAATGTCCACTGGGGGGCTGTGAGCAGGAAGCACAGGAAATGTTTGTCAGATGGACAAGCGGCGGGCCATTATCTGAGATGCCCTGGGACCAACAAAGAGATTTTAAACACTTGCCGCGCGTTTTATAGCCGCTGAACATTGAACATGGCGCTGTCTGGGATGGACATCCTTTTGTTCACCTGGAGGTTATCGCAGGAGCTTTGGTAGGCTGTGGCGGTTACCGCCTAACCGTTGTACCGTGGTCACATGATGCCTGGGGGAGGGGGGCTCTCATTACGGGCAAAGCATGTACAATACAAAATAATCATTGATTATTTATCGTCGCTGACTGTCTCTGGTCATAAGGTACGAGGTCTCCAGAAGTACACTTTTCAGTTGGACTTGGAACTGAAGCTAGGTGATGGGTGGAGCTACTTCTGGATTCTAGAGTTCTGACAGATTTCGGTTTCTTTCTCGGTTTCTTCTGAAGAATTATATTATGTGTGTATGTGTATGTCACGTTGGTAAGATTGGGAGTGAAAATACGTAAGTGTGATTTGTAATGCAATGTGTAAGAAGGTGATGGTTAATCAGGAAAGGAACTATCTAAAACAGCCTTCATATGTTCATATGTTTGGTTGGTTTGCTAAGACCTCAGGTTAATCGTTGACATTGTCTATGCCGAGATGTGAATCAGTTATTTCAACTCAATTCACCCCCTCGGCCACGGTGTCTGTGCGTTCCAACATTGGGCAGTTGGCGGGCCTTCTTCCTCCATTCTATTCCAAACAAGTGTTTAGAAACTCCCATAGACATATGGTTGTCCAACACAAGTAAGTGCATTCGAACTGCCCTGGCTAGATGGTTTTCTCCTATAGTGCCCACAAAAGAACCATCTACAAGTTTTGATCGGACAAAACAAATATACAACTAAGGCTGTCAAACACTTTGGAACGTAGGTTGGAATAGAATGGAAGTCATCAAGTTTAGGATTTAGCTGATTGTACCAGATTTGTATTTAATTTTATGCCTAGACCTTTAAATCCAGTCCTGACTTGTGTTTCCCTTCTGTAGTTTATTCTAATCTAATAATGATAATAATAATAATAATAATAATAATAATAATAATAAATCAGTCTTGTATAGCGCATTTCTAGGACCCAATGCGCTTCACAACAACAACAAAAATATATAAGGAAAAAGAGAGGGAAAGAAAAAAAAAGAAAAACTAATAATAATAATAACAATAATAATAACAATAATAATAATAATAAAATATATAATAAATACATATATATTTAATTTCTTTTATTAAATGTAATAAAATTTATTTTTGGAGGGGGGGGTTATCTTGTGCCATATACTGATTATATGTTCCTTGTTATCTCTTCCAGAGGCGCTTGGGAGATGCAGCCAAAAAGGCAATCTGCAGGTTACAAGTGCGGACCATCAGGAAGGGGGACAAGGTTAATGCTGCACTGTTTGGTCATGACATGCTGAATACACCTGTTGTTGTCACATTTATCACTTTGTAATCACTTGTTGGAAAACATCCAAGCTCCTAGTTTCCTTGCCTTCGGTTATCTTACCAGAGCTCATGAGTCATACCAAATCTCTGTTTCCAATTAAAGGTTATTTTAAAGGCTTGTTTGGTTGGGGAAAACATTAGGAAGCCATCACACACAAAGGATTTGGGTTTATTGCAGAAAGCAGGCCATGACATGCTGATTTGGATTAGCTGGTGTTTTTGGTTCCAAAACAGCGGTTTTACAATACAAGATTAATGATATTGTGATGGAAAATTACACAATTATGGCAGACTTTAAAGGTTATTGTCAACAACAATCTGAATACATTACCATTATTGCAATGGGATAAGAGAGGCAACGTGTGCAGTCCTTCCATTAAAATTAAAATTCATGGGATGCATTTCATGGGCCTTTGGTTTGAACTGAGTTTACTCTGATGTTTGCTTATGGAGCATTACATATAGGATTTCTCTCTACAACCAGCAGAGGAATTGGGAAGGAAATGGGATTGATCCTTGTGCAGACCTCTAAATGAATATCAGACAGCCAAACAGACCGTAGTTCATCACATGTCCTGTTTAGGGGAAGGGGTTGCGGTTTGAGTTTATTTCTACTTGAGATTTGAGTTTATTTCTTCTTGAATACACGCTTGAGAGGGACGTCTCATCTTCTTTGTCCTATGGTGCAGGAAATCGATTCAGACTTCGACAGCTGTGCAGTGTGCATTGAAAGTTACAAGCCCAACGACGTTGTCAGGATATTACCATGCAGGTAAAACATGGCTCGTCAAACTCCTGGCATGTGCATTATGTTGTTGTTTTTTTTACACAGTTGATTGGATGCTCTTCATTCTGTGCATTATGTATGGTTGGCATTTAAAAATGCATACTTCTTTGGCTGGTCAGGCATTTGTTCCACAAACACTGCATCGACCCATGGCTGCAGGACCAGAGGACGTGTCCCATGTGCAAAACCAACATCCTCAAGGCGCTGGGTATAATGGTAAGGCCACAACATGAACCCTCCTCACAATTGATGTTTTATCTATTAATAAGTATCTATATAAGTACAAGTATAATAAATTTAAGTAAGTATAAGATTGATGGATCAGCTGGGCTGCCCTCGGTGGATAGGCTGGGTTACCATTTCAAAAACCCGCAGACTCACTGTCCAGTCTCCTCCCAGCCCAACGCAGACGGCTCAGACGAGATGCCCCCAGAGTACGAGGCCTCCGTCGGCGCCATCACGGGAGCGAGTGAGATGACGGTGAACGAGAGCTCTGTGGTGCTGGACCCCGGAGCCCCGGGGTCTATCTCCCTGCAGCCACTCTCTGACCACCACGACCAGGTACCTCCCGCTGCCGAAGACGGACCAGACTATACTGGGGGTGAGTCCGCACCCAACCGCGACCTGAAGCCAAGTATTGTAATGCATTGGTAGCCCCAGATCAGACCCAAACACAATGCCTTTGAGTTACTATAGGGAGAGTAGAGGGTGTGTATTATATCTAGGCCCGTGGCAACAAACGCCATACTTTTAAGGAATTCACAACATCTGTTTAACACCTGGCAATCCTTCGCTGTGACAAAGGCATATGTGTGTGTGGGAACTGACTCTTGGCCCCGCTAGGGTGTGTCCATTTCCTCTGTGCCCCAGTAAATTTCCAACCAGGAGTGCTGCAGCTATGAAGCTTAAACATTTAAATGAGCGTTTCAGTGCTGGAGGAAGAGAAGTGACGTCTTTGTACTTCTAATACCAATGTATACAGATTGTATTTGCTTTCTTCCCCGTAACACCATATACCCTGTGGTTAGTGTTTCCATGAGTCCTATGTACTTCCAAAGTCTGTGCAGAATCACTTTGTTAACTACTAATCCGTGTGTACCTTTTACATTTACATTTAGGGCATTACGCAGACGCTTTTTTCCAAAGCGACTTACAAAGAGTACATTTGTCATGAGAAGGTGAAACATTTCATTGATGCTAATACAGTAAGAAAGTCACCAGAACAAGTTTCAAGCATTTCAATTGCTAGGTTAATTCAATTAGTTAGTTAATTCAGTTGCAAGTATACAACATCTCTGACTAAGTGCCAAATTACAAAGAGCGATTAAAGTGCCAAGACGTACAACAAATCAGAGCATTTTTTTGTTTTTTTGTTTTTTAAGAGGATGGATGTTATGCAGGATTCAGGTGAAGTGGGTCTTGAGTCTCTTCCGGAAGATGGGGAGTGACTCTGCAGTCCTGACATTGGCAGGGAGCTCGTTCCATTATTGCAGTGCCAAAACAGAGAAGAGTTGTGATATCGCCATCCGACATTTTCCTCCTTTTAGTGATGGAGGTCCCAGTTGACCAGCTGAGGTAGTTGAGCGGAGTGCTCGAGCAGGGGCATGGTGTTTCACTAACGTTTGGAGGTAGGTAGGGGCAGTTCCATTAACGGCTTTGTGGGCCAGTAGCATCATCTTGAATTTGATGAGAGCCACCACATGCAGCCAGTGGAGGTCATGGAAGAGGGGGGTCACATGGGAGAATTTGTGTTGGTTGAACACGAGGCGTGCTGCAGGGTCAAGTGCTTGGGTCAGGAGCTGTGTCGCTTCCCTCATGAGGAAATCCGGATCCTGCGGGTGTTATAGAGAGCAAATCTACAGGATCGGGTCACTGCAGTGATTTTTGCAGTGCAGGACAGTTGGTTGTCGAGTATTACGCCCAGGTTCTTTGCAGTTGGTGAGGCAGATACTGTGATGCCCTCGAGTGAGCAGGTCCCCGTGAGGGCAGTCGGTATGAAGAGAATCTCAGTCTTTGCGAGATTGAGCTTGAGTTGATGTGCAGTTGTCCAAGAGCTGATGTCTGCCAAGCATTCTGAGATGCGTGTTGCAATCAGAGTGTCTGATGGGGGGAAGGAGTGGAACAGTTGAGTGTCGTCCGCATAACAGTGATAGGAGAAGCCATGTGATATGATTACAAAGCCTAGAGATTTGATATATAGGGAGAACAGTCCTAGTACTGAGCCTTGAGGGACACCAGTGTTAAGCGAGCAGGGTTTGGACAGGGAGCTGTTCCATGTGACCTGATAAGTGTGATCCATATGGTAAGGAGGGTGGGTCTGGTGATTCATGGTGTCAAACGCCGCAGACAGGTCGAGGAGAACAAGCACCGATGAGAGGGAAGAGGCTTTGGCGGCACGAAGGGACTCGGTCACCGTCGGTAGGGCTGTGTCTGTAGAGTGCATTCTTGAAGCCAGATGGATGGGGATCAAGCAGGTCGTTTTTCTGAGAGGTAGGAGGACAGTTGGTTAGAGACTGCACGTTCCAGGGTTTTAGAAAGGAATGGTAGCAGAGATACTGGTCTCTAGTTTAGGATGTCAGCAGTGTCAGGGGTAGGCTTCTTGAGGAGTGGTTTGACTGTGGCAGTTTTGAAGGGTTCAGGGACGAGACCTGAGTTGAGGGAAGAGTTAAGGAGGGTGGTGATGAACGGTAGGATGTCGGTAGAGATGACCTAGAGAAGGGAGGGATAGGGTCAAGAGGACAGGTGGTCCCAAGGTTGGATGTCACCAGTCTCAGGACCTCTTCGGAGGAGAGAGGGGTAAAATGGTTAAGTTTAGCAGAGGTGGGAGCTGAGGGAGGGAGAATAGGTGTGGAGGTGGGGCTAGGGAAGGTAGCAGCAGGGGTAAGGGAGATGCTGATGTCTGTCACCTTCTTGGTAAAGTAGTCGGCACTTGAGGCACAGTGATGGGGAGTATAGGATACAGTGCATTTATCCCCGGGGGGAAACTGGTTTGCCTACAGTTGATAACCTCTAAGAAACCGATACACTAAAGTGCGTTCCAAGAGGGAATAATCCTTGCTCGGGACGCAAAATACAAAAACTAAATGCCTGCAAAATTTCGGCGAGAAATTATTTCATTACATTGAAATAGCTGAGAGTGCAAATTGCTTCACCACTCTAGGCATGACGAGGCGACCACTGAACGCAGCTCCTAACTGATTAAAGGTATACTAATACAGTACAGTTCTGACCTCCACGTGGTCGACCAGCGTGGACAATGGACTGTGTATATAGCACTGGACAACACGAGTGACCCTGAAACCTCGCCTCAACTTTTACTGCACAAGCCGTTCCTCCACTGGCCTCAACTGCTCACCATCCATATGTGGTCCATGAGGAGTAGAGGCAATGATTTATTGACGGTGGTCCCGTCTAGTGCAACTGGTATTGAGGTTTGGGGTTCCATTCCCCCACGGGCTAAGATGCTTTGGATAAAAAACGCCATAATACCAAGTTTGTGTGTGTGTGTGTGTGTGTGTGTGCGTGTGCGTGTGCATCTTACCTAAAACCTCCTTCTCCCTCAGACCACCCAGCGCTGAGCAGCGACCTGGACCCCCCCAGTACGGGGGTCTACGGGGGCGTGTCGGTCGAGGATCAGCCCGCGGAGCGCCCGGCGATGGGCCAGAACTCCTGGGTCAACCGCCGCTCGGGGTCAACGGATTAACGGGGTCAGATCGGGCTTTGGACCTGCATTGACTTGGCTCCAGGAAAACCACCAGTAACCAAGGAAATTAGACCCTATAAGTATTCACACGCCCCCCTCTCTTGTATGCTTTTCTCTACTTCCTCTCTGTCGTGGACAAACACATGGCCGCTGGCTCTTGTGAGGACTGATGCCACCGCACTGCGGCCTGTTCCTAGTTTATTGTCTTGGGTGTGCTGATGGGCCGACCACCTTCCCCACTCCCCCCTGCTGTGAACGGGAAGGGTCCCTGAGAGTTTGACGGGACGGCAGACGTGTCGCGAACGCTTCCTTATTCCAGTCCGTTTTAGTTCCCTTTCATTGTGTAGCTTGTGTGTTTCATCGACCCGCATTATATGTGCCTTACATGAATCGTTGTTTCACTGCCAACACGTTGCAGATCCTTTACATGTAGCTAGATGACATGCATCCAGACGGACCATCGCAGCAGCATTTAAACATGTGTCAAAATGTCTGGTGCGGTCTCCCTCCAGCAATATCTCTTAGAACGCCAAAAGACTCCAAAAGACGTTTGGAATAATGTTTAAATTACCAGCATGTTTGTAGAGATCGTGCAAATATTTGTTCACCTCAAACACAAGTACAGGTCAGATGTGTTTTTGCTGTTTACTCAGTTATGTCAGGTTCATGTACAAAACAACAAAAATGCTAAGCTAAGAGTGGAGGTTACTGTTTATATTTGCCTACTAGAGGAACACGTATTATATGCTTCTCACGACTTTTTGATAATATTGCACATTTTATGATAAACAAGCCTGGCTATATCACATTTGTACCTCCTGTCATTTTGGTCTTATAGTTTGATCAGTCGAGCCAACAATTTTATTTTGTTTTGCATCCATTCGTAGTATTCAACCCGTCGACCATCACGGTCCCTCTGTGTCCCTCAACGCCCCTTTTCTTACTCTCGCCGGTTTACTAAGAAAAGCAACACAACGAATGGCTATGGGCTATTTGGGTGCTCGCTGTAGCGTATTCAAACGGTATGTGCCAAACGTGTAGGTTATCATTAACATGACTGTTAACAATCTCATGGAGAGATGACCACTAGGATGTCCATGTTACAGCTGTCTTGTCTGTGTGTCTGAGTTACAAGGAGAGAGACGTTACATGTATCTATGGCATACAAATGGTGTATATTTTGGTATGCAAAGTTTATTTTTGTAAGTAAGTGAAAAATGTAATACTGTTTACAAAAGCCCCATTTGGTTGTTTTGTATTTATTGGAAGAATGTATTGCAAGACTATCCCTGTTTTTTTTTAATCATCATTTATCAGCCCGTGAATCTAAGATCATCATGATCCTGTGTCTTGGACCTATATATCAATCTGATAGTGTTTTTTTGTGAAATGTCAACAGTAATGGGCACCCTGGGTGACATTAGCAGTAGCCTTCACATCTAGTCTTCATTGGATGGTGTTACTATGCAACCACCTATTGGTATTATATATATATATATATATATATATATAAGTAATACATCTATTATAACCTTATGGAAACTGCAGGTGGTGGTCAAGGAGGCATCCAAGAATGTAAAGACAGATGATGCCATCTTTTACAAAAGCATTGGTCATTGCTGGATTTCATTACTTTACATTTCTCCATTAGGTAAGGATAGAAAATAGAGTATGTAGTCATTTATCAGACGCTTTCAACCAAAGCGCCTTTCATCCAAATCTCCAAAATATATTGTTCATAGGGGCAGGTATAGATTGGTTTGGAATCTTAAGAACGCCTAGAGGTGGACTGTGTGCAAAACGGGATGCAACCCAGAAGCTTTCACCCCACCACTACACTAGAAACATGGATACAATTGCGTATGTACACATTTCTGCAAGATTAACAACGTTGTCAGACGACTAGATGTATTAAGATAGTGTTCATTGTCCTTTTCCAAACCCCTGTAGGCTATAAAGACTTCGATGAGATTTTGGGCAGTGTGTGTGTGTGTGTGTGTGTGTGTGTGTGTGTGTGTGTGTGTGTGTGTGTGTGTGTGTGTGTGTGTGTG
>JAOPUH010000104.1:9148772-9160209 GCA_027123175.1 Urophycis cirrata | reverse complement strand
CTTCCCCCGGGTGGGCTCCAGCGGGGGGGACTTTGAGAGGCTGGCCAGGCCCCTGCCCCGCGCTGACCGCACCACGGCCCCGGTGAGAGAGAGGGGGGGGAAAGAGAGAGAGAGAGAGAGAGGAAGGAGGAGATTGAGGCAGAGAGTGAGAGAGAGGGAGGGAGGGAGGGAGGGGAGTGCAGAGAGAGGGAGGAGGAAAACAGGTGGATGGGGGGAGCAGAGAGGGAGAGGGAAAGGGAGACGGGGGGTGGGGGGGCACAGAGAGAGGGAAAGGGAGATGGGGGGGCGAGAGACAGAGAGAGGGGAGTCTTTGTGAGAGAGAGAGAGACGTGTAAGAGAGAGACAGAGTATGTGTGTGTGTGTGTGTGTGTGTGTGTGTATGAGAATGAGACAGAGAAAGGGTGACCGTGTGTGTGTTTGTGTCTGCATGTTAGTGAGAGAGCGCGTGTGAGTGTGTGTGTGTGAGAGAAAGGACACCACACAGAACATAATATGTGTCTATGTCTGGCAGAGTGCTGACGTGGATACGGAGCTGTAGGTTCACCGTAGGCCTCTGCCATCTCTGCGGTTCTGGAGATTTGCCTTCGGAGCAAAAGTTGTCTTACAGCCGGTCTACTCAATCTCCACAATCCTGAGTTTCCGGGACACGATAAAATAGGACGACGCGCCTTTAGGCACAACATTTGAAAAGCACATGTTAAATAAATCGCCCTGGCTCTACTACAGAACACACAGGAACACAGGGTCTACACTGCCGCTATGTTGCACTCAGACTGCCTCTCTGAACTTTGTTGCACTGAGGCTGCCTCTAAGCGGATCCCTGGCAGTGAGTGGTTGTTTACAGGCCCTGACGGCCCCAGCCTGTCACACTCTGTGACCCGCGGAGACGGTACAGCTCGTCTCCCAAGTTGTGATTCCAGCCAAGCGACTACACCGTGAAACCTGAAGCACTTTTGACACCATAGCGTGTGTTTGTGTGTGTGTGAAAGAGAGGGGGGATATATGGGGGGGAGGGCTGTGTGTACTTGTTGCTGTTAAAGAGACACCCCTCGTTCTACTCACAACAAACCGACACATGTATTACATAATGTAATCACATGTGTCATGATGATACACTGCATGATGGTAAAGCCATCAGAAAATATGAGGTAATATAATCAGCATAAACTCACAGTAATTGAGCGAGTGCCAAATGTATTCAGCGTGGTTTCTCGGCCCGTTTTATTCCATCTATTTATTGTCTGTGTGAATTCCCCCCACAGCCTCTCCAGGTCCTGTTTGCTGGGGAGGCCACCCACAGGAAGTACTATTCCACTACCCACGGTGCTTTGCTGTCCGGCCAGAGGGAGGCCAGTCGCCTGGTAGAGATGTACCAGGATTTGCACAGTGCTAAAACCACAAGGCCTGACGTGTAAACCAACCAGTACCACTCACTAGTGATGAGCAAACAAACACGATTTGCTGTGTGTCACGTTTTTTTTTATGTTTGGAAGAAAGGTTACACAACTTAAAATCAATCCTGGGGCATTACATAAGTATAAATTAAAGTCTAATTTCAAATGTACTGTAGTATAAACCATGTTCAGTTTTACTTGATGTGTATGAGGTTTCCATGGGTGCTGTCAATATTTTGTCTTATCGTTCTTTTATTATAACAGCATTTAGGATTTAACTTATTTTTTGTAAGTGCCTTCTGTACCTAATCTAATTCTGTATGATGAGAATTCTGATTATAATGAAGAACACTTAGCAGACCTAATAAATGTTGTCAAATGGTCCGGAGTAATATTTGTTAAGACATATCAGTACTGTAATTGCATTTCGTTATACTTGGGTTCCACATTTTCAACAGTTGTTGGAAAAGTATATGCCATTTTTTAAATCAGTTGGGAGTACAGAAATGTCTACAGAAGGGAAAAAGCGAATCCAGTTCATCGTATTAATGTGTGTGTTAGACATCATTCATGTACAACTGATTTTCTCCTTTTTACTTGTAACAAGATTAATATAGAAAAGAACAAATAATACAAAAAAATCTACCTTTATTTTCCATGTCTATACCAATAATAATAAATAAAAAAAAAACCTTTACAATTTCACTGTCACTCCTAACATTATTTCTGTTCCAGGTTTCCCAACAGAAGCTCTCATCTGAACCATCTAGCTGAGACACACTGGAAGCACACCGCGCAGCTGCATCTCCTCCAAACATGTCCAGACATGATCTGAGCTCAATCCATTGATACAAGTTAAATCAAGAGAGCATTTCATTCCCTAAAACAACACATGGCTTCAACTGTATCCAGTGTGCGCGCCACTGAGCTGTGTTTATTCAGAGGGCAACAGACCTGGATAACGTGACTGTGATTGCGCTGAGTTTGGACTATGATGGTAATTACCTGTGTTATGGAGGCTGGTGCTGTCTGGTCTCCATTGTGTGTCTGAAGTGAAACACAAGCATTAGTAATACACTAATTACACGCACAGTGGAAGGGTTCAGTTTGGTCGGACAAAAGCCTTGTAATCAAGCGTCTAGCATCCACTTTCCAAACGATAAAAACTAGCAATTAAATCGCGCTGTCTGGACGAGAGCGGGC
The DNA here is from genome assembly GCA_027123175.1 of Urophycis cirrata. Classification (NCBI taxonomy): domain Eukaryota; kingdom Metazoa; phylum Chordata; class Actinopteri; order Gadiformes; family Phycidae; genus Urophycis; species Urophycis cirrata. The sequence goes on along the minus strand of JAOPUH010000104.1, from coordinate 9,157,612 downwards.
GCTCCGGCGGCCTCGGTGGAGGGGGAGCGAGCGAGGGGGTCACCTGGCCGTCTATTCAGAGGTCTGTTCTCTCCATCCATGGAGTTCCTCTGTAACTCGAGAAACCCTGTGACACGTTACACACACAGGAGCTCGGATGGAGATGACGACAAAGGAAATGTCTCACACACACACACACACACACACCTAGCCAACATCAAAGCGGTCTACATTGACTACATTGATCTTAATGCTCAAAGCATTGGAAGCACTGATAAAAACTAATGTGTGAATACAAGTCATTTATCAACGTGTTAATGTCTGAAGTGCATGGCCCTACACACACAAAACCACAATAACCGAATGAATTATAAAAAAAAAAGGAAGCACTCTTGATCCGCAATTCACATTCACGCTGGAAAAGAGCAAACGACATGTCTACTGTAATTAAGCACTTTTATTGATGACAAGGAATGGATGAAGAGGAATAGTCAAATCTTTTTTTCCTATTGCAGTTTCCCAAAACGCTTCTCTGCGGGGAACAATAGTATTGTTGCAAAAGCATTGTTTTCCATTAGAGTGAACATGGTCGACCGAACGGAACGCAAAACCCTGCGATGGCATTACGAATACGAAAGAAAAGTGCACACTTGTTTGCCCAGACAAGCGTTGAGGTAATGTGTGATATACAATATGTCAGAAAAAACGGGCAGAGTACAATCGTTCATACGGGAAGTATAGAAAGAGAGGTATGCGATGAAGGACCATAATGATGATGACGATGGGAGGAGAGCGCAACCCGGTGAGCCCGTGACGTGGCGCCAGCAGAACGGACGGCGCGCCGAACTCAATCAAAAATAAATACAAAGCATGATCGAATCCATCACAAAACAAACAAAACAAAATGTGAACTCAACTCGAAAGTAAATCACACTCCATATAAAAATGAATAAAAACCAAAAGCCAATACAATGTGTTGGGGGGGGTGCATGTTAACTGAACGACAAGAGGTCAGCATAAGGTCATAGGCCTACTGGCAGGAAACCTCGACAAAATGAGAGCACTTCGATACGGCCGAAAGAGGTTCAAAGCTGAACGTCCCGAGCGACGGGAGATACGAGGGGCAGCGGAGCGCGTTTTGCCGTTCAGAAGAAACGCAGCGCATGTTCGCCGTTACAACCCCACGCTTATCGGCACACGGGGAGCATATGGCCTGCACGGGGTTACCTGCTCCCACCTGTCAGAGGATGACGCGACGCGCGGGCCCGTCAACATCTTAATGACCTCGCGCGAGCTGTAAACACAAACCAGCAAGGTACACGGTAACGGGCGATGGACAATAAAGCTCTAGAAAAAAAAAAAAAAAAAAAACTTCGAAAAAAAGAAAACTTAAGTAAAAGTGCATCATATTATGTCAAAATACCGAGATATATCTGAACATTAAAACAACACTCTTCATAATAAACATCTGATATTCTTTTTTTCCGCTTTTTTTTTCTCTCACTAGTGCAACAATAGACTTTGATTAAAGAAAGACGTATGGAGTTAACCTGCAAGCAATCAAAGCTTTTAAACATCTAATACGTTTTCCTGGCCACGACAGCAGAACAGTTAAAGAAGGCAACTCAATGATTGATGCTTAAACACAAACATGCCAACATTATAGACATTGCTTCTTTTTTGTATATTATATATATATATATATATAAATAAATAAATAGCTGAATTATTATCTTTATCATTTTCTTAAATAATTTCCATATCTATATGACTCTGATGCACATTTAATATAAAGTATCTATAATTCACAACTGCAATGTCAACACTACTGTAATACATAATATATTTCGCTATGTTTGTCGTCATTCCTTCAACTTTGAAGAGACCGCTTACAGACTGTGGACCTGTAAACTGTATCTCTAGGAAAAGGTCATTTAGACGACTGATTTCATACAAACCTCACATGTTTGAGTTTCCCCATAACTAACAACGTATGTACAGTTTTATGTCGTAGCGAAGGCAAGATTGTCTGAAACCAGAACAGAAACAAGTGCAACGTGTTTTCCCGAGTGTGTCAAGCCTTCCCCAAAAAAATCTATTGTGCCTTTTTCTTCTTCCTCCCTTCCACCTCAAACGTACTGGAAATGTATTGACGGCCCGCACATCACTGCCTCGCAAACCGTTAAAAAAAAAGGCAATAAGCCAAAACCACCCGACCCTCCTTCACCCTCCAACTTGGTACGGCAGCACGTTAATGCGATGACGTGCGCACATAACTCAATGTTCGGTTGGCATCTAGAGCATCCTCCTCCACCCGGACGCGGCGGGGGGCAGCGGCAGGAGATCGGCCCTCGGTTGGCCGAAGACGAGCTTTCAGACCAAAGCTGGTTAAGACGTATCACCTCAAGGCATTTGTACATAGAGATGACGTACTCAAGTCTTTTTTTACAACAAGACATTTTGAATGGATGTTGTTCGTCGAGTCACACGAGTCCTGGAATGAGTATCTACAATCTTTCATTGAAACGCTATCACGGTATGCTAGGCGATGCTGATGAGGTTTTTAGGCAGTCATGAGATAAAGATACTGAAGTTCACATGGCTTGGATTTGACGTGTTATATCCATGCAAGTGGACCGTCCGAAGGGCCAGTCTCCACTGCCCCGCCGAGCCCACGCGGCGCAGTGTGACACAGTCCTCCAGTAGATGGCGCTGGAGGACATTCACTGACCGACTTCTCTCGCACATACAAAACAAAAGAGAAAACCCCTTTAAGGATGGCACCGTGAGAGTGCCTACAACAGCCCGGCATATATAGTGATACAGTATGACACAAGAACAGAATACCTAATGATGCTCATCATTAAATGGGTTTTATAACAAGCTCACTGCTGTTGTCTCTTTTCTCACCAGTCTTTGCTCTTGCCTGTTAAGGTTGCCACCGCGTGCGTGCCTTGCCTGTCATTACGTTGCCTTTCATTTCACTTGAATAGCACACTGGAGAAAACACAGCAAATGAACACACAGCCGGTGGCAGGAAGGGCACCGGTGATGTAATTTGCAACCCTGTTCCAAGGATGTCGTGTACTGCATATTTGATTATATCAAACAAAAAGGATCCATCAGAAACAGAAAAGCAGCAACAGAGATGAACCAACTGAACCAACAGCACAGCTGGGGGGGGGGGGTTGTGAACTATACACCTGTGCTCTATCACACCTTCTCAGAACGCCACGGCAGGGCCGACAACCTGCACGTCAACCTGTCTGATAGTCTTTTCTAACAGGCCGCTTTCATCTTGTGTTTTCCTCACTATGCGGCGGTCGATGTAAAAAAAAAAAACGGGTGCTTTATCGTTACGGTTTCTGACCTTAAAAAATAAAATAAAAATTCTCCACTCATATGCAAAGCCGAACACAGTGGCAGCTGTAGAAGGAAAAAAAAAAAAATATATATATATATATACATATATATATATATATATATATATATATCGCTGCCATAGCAACCATTCCATGCAGTGTCGACAGGGGCCGTGGATGAAGGCGGTCAATGTGCTGGAAGCTCAACCTCGCTCTTTGCACTGGGCCACAGGAGCCGCCTCAGAAACGCTGTGCATCCCCAGAGTTGTCAACACTTGTTTGTTGTGCACCAGGTGTGGCGCCCCACAGGTGAATCCGAGTGCGTGTTTAACGGTGTAACTGGATGCACACCCACACACACATCAATCACGCCAACAATCACAGGAGGATGAAGCCTTGACGCCACGCACTCATCGCTCTTCTTGGGAATTCGCAAAGCCTCGTTGCCAGACATTGACGGCCTTAAGGGTTTGGCTGTGTTTCATTACGGCCGTCCGCGTACGCAGTGAAACCATGTGAGGACTCTGGGGGAGGGAGTCAACGCGCCCGTGGTTCTGAAGTCTGGTGACTACAACCCAAAGTGACGCAAAGGACGGATTTGCCGAGGGGGGGGGGATGAGTCCGGTGTGTCCGCGGTTGACCCCGGCTGTGCCGTCATCTGTTTGCAGGCTCGGTCGCTTTTTTGTTTTGTTTTTTTTCCATTGTCTGTGATCACTGTCGTTTCTGAAGAAAACCTTTTTTTTTTTTTTTTTCTGTTGGACAGAATCTGAGCCTCATTGGCTGGTGCACAACGACTGTATCTGTTGACGAGGAGGGTAAAGGAGGAGAGCGTGTCCCTCGTGGAGACCTGTAGCTGAGCTATAGGTGTTAGCATAGGCCGCCTGCCCCCCTGTAGCCGAGCTAGTGGTGTTGGCGGAGGCTCTCTGCCGTTCCTGTAGCGGCGCGGGTGATGCTAGCAGAGGCTGTCCGCCTTCACGTGGAGGATTTTGGAGAAGCCGGGTCTCTTCTTCAGGGCCTGAAGAAAAGGAGAGTGGAAGTGGAGAATGTTCTCATGTTGTGTCTCCAAGCTTGTGAAAACATTGCTTATTAACTGTTTCATCACTGCTATGGGCACAAGTATAGGGTATATTAAAAGTCTACCATATAAAGTGAAGCAAACTTCATAAGGACACTTCACTTAATGTAAATCATCTGAAAAAAAGGGGATTTTCCTGAATGAGTGCATGATCTGTCCTTGTGTGTATGATACAAAACAAGTGCTTCAATTCATCTATATGATCATTTTAATTATGGCTCACACGCTTTTAAGCATACAGAACATTGAAAGTCTGCTAAAAGACAGCTCCAAGTATGAGAGGGTTATTGTTAGGGCTGTGAAGTGACCTGCAGCTTGTTCACCATCTCGTCGAACAGCTTCCTGGCCTCGGGGCTGTTAGGATCTTCAAAGTAGTCTTCAATGCCGATCTGGACCACGATGGACTTGAGGTTACGACACACGCCTACGTGGTAACAAAAGAGAGCGGTGATGTGGGAAGTAAACCCAGAAATGTGAAGATTTCATCTTTGTGAATTTAAATTAGCAAGCGCCATCTTACACGGTACCGCAATTTATAATCGACTCATTTAGCAAAGCTTTCATCCAAATCGACTCGGCTTCTTGCTCAAGGACGCATGCAGGCGGATCTCACGCATGCAGGTTGGAATCTGGAGCCTTTCGACTGGGAGTCAAACACCCTAACCAATAAGTTAGCATGTACCATATGTATAAAAACAAAGCTCAGAGTGTGTTTTAAAGATAGTTGGTACAAGGTGAAGGCATAAAAACTCAGTAGTAGCAGAATTGGTAGCGGTGGTAGTATTTGTAGTAGTAGTAGTAGTAGCAGTAGTTGTAATAGTAATAGTAGTAGTAGTAGTAGTAGTAGCAGTAGTAGTAGTAGTAGCAGTAGCAGTAGCAGTAGTAGTAGCAGCAGTAGTAGTAGTAGTAGCAGTAGTTGTAATAGTAATAGTAGTAGTAGTAGTAGTAGTAGTAGTAGCAGTAGTAGTAGTAGCAGTAGTAGCAGTAGCAGTAGCAGTAGCAGTAGCAGTAGTAGCAGTAGCAGTAGCAGGAGCAGGAGCAGGAGCAGGAGCAGTAGCAGTAGCAGTAGCAGTAGTAGTAGTAGCAGTAGTAGTAGTAGTAGCAGGAGCAGTAGCAGTAGTAGTAGCAGTAGCAGTAGCAGTAGCAGTAGTAGTAGTAGTAGTAGCAGTAGTAGTAGTAGTAGTAGTAGTAGTAGTATTGCTACTCACTGTTGAAGTGAAGCAGGGCCTTGGGTGTGACAGGCGTGGAGGTTAGGACCAGCATCTCCAGGCCCTTCAGGCCCTCCCTGCAGACCTCCGCCGCCACCTCCTGGTTGATCTCACTGACGTGGTCCAGCTCCAGCACCTGCAGTCGCATGCAGTTCCTGGCTGGCGGTGGGGAGAGGGCAGTGGGGGGGCCACACGTGGGTGGTGAGTGATAGTGAAAGAAAAGATACAAAGTGAAAGTAAGAAATGTTGATAGCATAGTCAAAAGTATAATAGCTATGTGAGTAGCTGTTACAAATTCAATGCAAGACACTTAAATTACCGTGGCTTGTCTGTAACGTGACAATCAATAAATCAATGTGATACTGAGGAATGTCATAGCCATATGATTCACATTGAATGTACTCATGGCCTAGAGTACAGGGATGCAGGACAGTCAAGTGTTCTGAACTGACTAACCCTAACCCTCTGTGTAAAATAAAAACTCAAAGAAAAATGAATGCGATCTACATACAAAATAATGGTTTCATAATGTTTCCCTTGTAGAAATATGAATAACGGATGAAAACAATAGATTTGTTATCAACAGAAGAGGGTAAAAGTGTGATAGAAAATGTGGGGAATGTCATCACATTCTCCCGCATACAACAGCCACAGCTACCGTTCATTTCCTTCCACTGAGATAAGGTGTTGACGTTTCTGGGTTAAAGTATAACAGGCCATTTATCTGAGACCCAATTTTTATGCTGTCATTTTTCGTCCCTTGTCTTACAACCCAACCGCAATCAACAAATCATATGTTCTGTCAAATCCAAAAAAAACTGCCAGTCCCAAACAATGGGGATGGTGTGATGGAGAGATGGTGACACATACCCAGAGAGGCCAGGCCCTGGATGCCACAGCCGGCCCCGCCCACGCCCAGAGCCCGCAGGTGAGGCCAACACCGCCCTATGGTCTGAAGACATCTGTTGCTGAAGCGAGCCGGCTGTTGGCTGAGAGACAACACAGGGTGTGTACTGGAGCAGTGTTAACACTAGGCAGTACTGGGAACCGTACACCAACCACACTTTACGTTACACACTTAAAACACACACACACACACACACACACACACATAACATCAATGTTGAGGAGTTGTGTGAATGAATCCCATTATTGACTTAAAATTGTTCGACTCCCAGCAGTAAAGGTTCAAACCCCCACGTCTGCAGGCCTATGTGTAAGCATCCTGGAGCAAGATGCCCTAGCCCCTACTGGCCCTAAGAAAAAACATGAATCTGAATTCCCTGTATCTTTGGAAATAAACACTAAATGCTAAAATGCTAAATGAGTAAATCCTGTATCTGAATTCACTTTACAGTTTGGATGGAAATGTCTGCCTGAGGGCTAAAAGGCTCAAGAGTATAATTAGCAACTGCTTATTAGCCACTAGCAATGGAAACAACATTGTTATGACTCTTACAATGCCATTTGGCTAGATCATTTGGGTGGACCTGAGATACGTCAAAGCAAATCAAATAACAGATTAGTCAGTCACACCTACTCCTCCAGTCCCCACATACACGTCACTCCCATGGACAGGTAGTTTCTCAGTTTAATCCCTCTTAATATCCCCAAAGATTACAGTGCTTGGACCAGCTACTTCAGCTCTCCTTCTCTCACCATGGGTGTAGTGGCGCCACCTGCAGGGAGATGATGTCCCTGCAGCCGGCTCCCAAAGCCCAGATCACCTCCTGACCTACAGGGTCCGTGGCACTCCTGGTAGAAAGGGGGGAGGAAGGGAAGGAAGGAAGGCAGGTAGGAAACAAGGTTAGGAGTTAAACAAAACATCCATACGAGTGACGATTCATAGAGGCTGTAAGTGGGTGGTTATCTTCTGCACTCAACCTCGAATGAGCTGAAGGACAGATGTTCACTTTACATCAGAATAGCGTGGGGAGTGGTACCCTCTGTTTCAGAACTATTATCAGTGTTTTTAGAACACCTTCTTGATGGTGGCACAGGGTACTGTGGGTCCTACTAATGCCATGATGTGATAGGTGCTGTATTATCATGAGGACTACTGTAATGTAATGATATGTATGGTTAACCTAGCAATTGAAATGCTTGAAACTCGTTCTGGTGACTTTCTTACTGTATTAGCAGCAATTAAATGTTTCACCTTATGACAAATGTACTCTACTCTACCTGTAAGTTGCTTTGGATAAAAGTGTCGGCTAAATGCCCTAAATGTAAATGTAAATGTATATATGTCATGAAATATAAGGTCCTTGAACATAATGCAATGCAGTGCAGTGCAATGTAGCATAATGTCATTTCAAGCACTGCAATGATGTGTAATGTAATAAAATGTCATCCAATGCATTAGTCTACAATGAGCACAAGTAGGCTAAGGACAGCTTGATAAATGCATGAACATGAGTACCCGTCGTCCTACCTGTAGGTGACAGCCTGCAGTGCTCTGCAGTAGCAGCTGGCCAGCCAAAGAGAGCGATCAGTGAGCAGGTTGGGACAGTGAGACACCTTGAGGATCAGCAGGTTGCTGCCGGTAGCCTTCAGCAGGGCCTCCAGGCCGTCCTCCAGGCTGCCTCTGATGGGGGAACACAGAGAGCATGCATGGGCACACACCGGAGTACTTGCACACGCACACACACACACACACACACACAAGGAATAACCCACACATACATTACATATACACACACACACACACACACACACACATACACACAAGGAATAACCCACACATACATTACATACACACACACACACACACACACACACACACACACACAAGGACTAACCCACACACACAATAACCCACCCACAGACACACACCCACACACACACACGTGGACGCATACACACCTGTTAGCTTACCAATGCATAATGCATATGACATATTAAAACATGCATATTTGATGTCTACATTCATACATATTCCATAACATTACATTCACATCTCGGGAAAAATATACACTTACATAATCACATTCAGCCTCACAATCAGAGCCAACCGAGACAGACCTGGGGCCTCATTTATCAACCGTGCGTAGAAAAGGTTCTAATTTCGTTCGTACGCACGAAATTTAGAATGTGTGTAAATACAAAAAAATCCGTATTCATCAAACGTGCGTACACAGGTCGTACGCACACCAGTAAGTAATCCGTGATGATAAATCCCACCTGTTCTCAACTACCATGCTCGTGCATGGTTAG
>JAOPUH010000104.1:9093646-9107572 GCA_027123175.1 Urophycis cirrata | reverse complement strand
CCCTTTTTTTTGGTCGGGGCAAACCCCCCCCCCCCACCCACCCACCCCCCCCCCCCCCCCCGATGTACGCGGGGTGGTGCGGCTGGAGAGAGCGTTGTGAACGTTGACACGGCGTGAGCGGCCCCGAGGGGAGCGGCGGCCGGCGGCAGCGAGCGGCACATGGCATCTTCTCCAGTAAGTGTATGATAAAAGCCCCCCCAAGCCCTTTCATTAAGGATCTGACATTTTGCAACACAAATTGTTTTCACCTCCGACGTGCCGCTTAATTCCACGGCTGTTAGATGTTTGGTGGCGCCGGCGAGGCCCCCGGAGAACACAGACACTATTAAAACCAATCCGATCACTCGGAGAGGGAGGTCAGCTCACGAGACTAAGTTATGTTAACTGCCGCCCGCCGGGTGACCTCTCTCCTCCACAAAATGCCACGGCAGTGCGCTAAGTAACGGATTTACGTAATGTTAGCACTTACTGACATTATAGTGCAGGGGTAAGGCTTTACCTGTAAAACTTAAATGACAACCTTAGATGTATTTAAGTGCTGTGAGTAAAAAATAAAAAAAAACCCGTAGATATTTCTTGTATTTATTTATTTCTTTTGGTGGGGTTGGCATGAAGTGAATAGCGTGAGAAAGAGTGTCACGCAATGGCAACTTGTCTCAATGCTCTGCAAAGGTTATCCACTACAAAACTCAAGACAGAGCGGACTCTATCACCGCACGGACAGAATGCGGTGCCGGAGTAAGAGGAGCTTTCACTCGACAGATCCTTTCAGAAAAAAAAAGCAAACGCGAAGCACAGGGCGAGATGCTGGTGACACTGTGTACCAAATTCTATCAATTTCTCAAATGCAAGGATTTTCACAGGACTTATTTAATCAGCTAACCTTACGACCAAACTAAATTAGAGTCATGATCTCATGCATGAAAATGCAGTGAGGAACTTAGCGACGTGTCCTTCATTGGATGAGCTGAAGATGATGCATCCATGAATGAGAGGAAGAGAAAATGTACCTCATTGTGTGTCTAGTTTACTGGCCACTGCATATATTAAGACATTCAAAATGCCAAACATTTAGATCTCCTGGTATTTGAAAGAGTAGGGTTTCTAGGGTTTCTACATAATTGTCAGCCCTCTCTGTCTTTGTCAAGATGTCTTCTCCGTTCATGTAATTGACATGAAGCATATTCTGTGATCTGTAGGTTTTGATGTACCACATATTATGCCAATGTCCAGGTTGAATCTTTGCCTTTGAAGTGTGAGGCATTTGTAAACGTGAAAAGTGACAGTTAATGACCAACCAAAGCAAACCTTCACATTATGGTTCCGTCTTTAAAGGCAGGGTAGCCAATATAGTGTTGGATTTTTTGGATCATTTGCTGAAATTCTCTTTATATCCTGACAGAAATCAACGCATTAAATGCTCTGACAAAAAAAAGAAAAGAAATCTGTGATCTGAGGCTGTCAGGCAGGCCTATAATAAGCCTGTCCAGTCATTTCATTTGGCCCAAATGAAACGATTTGATGGCCTACCTGTCTGTCTGCCTATCTACCTGGCTACCTCCACGCACTCTGCCCGGGCTCTCATTGCAAAAGGAAGGAGTCACGAATCCAAACACATCCTTAAAGGTAAGCGAGAGTTCAATACAATAGATTGCCTTGACGAAAAACCTATCTTGAAAGGTTTTCCCTACTTCTGTCTTGACCCAGTTTGTGCCTCTTCTACAATGTGATTATATCTACGGTACTGACTGTGTAGTCATTAAGCAGACACTGTGCCCAAAGCCGTGAATGTTTGAGGGCACACCACTAATGAGCAGGTGAGAGGATCTTGCTCAAGGTCGGCTGGGTGGACATTGTGGTAAAAAAAAGACCTCCTAACCACCTCATCACTTGACTGTCCTACGACCCAGTCGAGAGTGTGTGGAAGAGTGCGCGCGTCTAGCCGTGAGCCCAAAAGTAACTCTTCCTCTCTCTCGCGGGTACAGACAGAAAGACTTCCTTTGTGATGGATACCTTAAATCGTTGCCGTGACAATGCTGCTACCAAGGATTCTGTTGGCGCTGGTCGTCGTTTCTTGAAACGGCTGCATTGCAACAGATGAAGCAATTCTTTAAATGTAGTGTGTGGTCGGCTGGCATAGTCTCGGTTGTGATTTATGTAAATTGTTTGATTATTTATTAAATCAAAATGCTTTTACTGATGCATGCTTCGCTTTGTGCGTATGCATCGTGGGGGCTGTAGTATATTCTAGCTCACTGCGTGTGCACACCGAGTAGCACCGAAGGCAATGGTAGTTTGCAGACCAATTTTCTGGCTGCGTTTGAAATGCTTGGGCACATCAAGCCCGGGGAGCATCAGTTCGGATGATATTTTAACAAGCTTTACAGCGGTTCAGCGACCACGCACAATGACATTTCCACCTCACCTTGGATCCTTCGAAAAACTGATTGTTCCCGAAATCCAACCGTAACTAAAGTCTGTGGAGAGAACCGTGCGTTTATACATGACAGCGGGTCATACTTCGTACGTTAGCATGGAATGCTTTGTCAGGTGTTTGCATGTTTTCAGATTTTTGGCCTGGTGCGGTGATGTAAAGCCACACAGGTCAAGGCTTTTCTGCTTTAAAGAGGAGGTATTCTTGTGCATGTAACCCCAGATGGCATCTGAAAGTGGAGCATGTAGTAAAAGAGTTAGAAACATAACAGACATATAACAGACAACTTTGGAAGGATCAATGAATTACACAATGAGCTCTTGCTTTATTCGTCTGAGGTTAAAAGACATAGAAAGCATGAGACAGAAATGGACTACGTCCTGCAGACTTAACACTGCAGTATTCAAAGTGTGTCAACAGTGGTTACAATGTCCAATATGGCAGAATAATGCTCTGACAGCAGATTGTTCGACACCTCTGGGGTTATATGCTCATCGGCTTTTGGATTGTTTTGGTTGTTTTCTGGGATATCGTCAGTGATGATGAATTTTGAGTATCAAAGTATTGACCAAAAACATGGATGTGAAAACACACTGGGGTTTAACTGTAGCAGCTTGCTGAATACATAACAAGCAGCTCTGGCCGTGACAAACCACTAAACTTTCTGATTTTAATTCACCACGATGCACAGGCATGTCACTAAAGCCAAGGTGGTACGGGCTTAAAAAAATGCTTCTCTTCCTCCTCCAAATCACATTCTGACATGTGTCCCACACTGAAATCCTTCCCCCGGGGCGCAAGATAGAAAAGAAGGTATCCAATCCTAAAGCTAGACACAAAGGAGCCGTTAAGATACCGCAAAAAATGGATTGGGTGCTGCGAAAAGCACAGAAACCTCTCCCGGAAACACGACTCGCTATAAATAAAATAAAATAAAACACTCCCATACGCTGCCAAATAATTTTTTTTCTCTCCATCTAAATATCTCGATTCCTTTCTCTCTCTCTCTCTCTCTCGCTTTTCCTCTCTCTCTCTCTCTCTCTCTCTCTCTCTCTCTCTCTCTCTCTTCTTCCCTCTCTCTCTCTCTCTCTCTCTCTCTCTCCCTCTCTCTCTCTCTCTCCCTCTCTCCCTCGCTCTCTCTCACCCTCTCTCTATCACTCTCATGTTGGCCTGTGCATGGCGACACACCATCATTTCAACATTGAGTGTTCCTAAGGAAAAGACAAGGGCAGGGGAGAAAAGAAGAGGAGCGGAAGCGTGGTTGTTTTTTCTTTTGAAGAAGCAGCTCTCCCTCTCGCTCTCCGCCGCTCTCTCCTTCCATCTCTCCCTCCATCCGAGTGTGGGAGTGGGCTAGGGAAGCCCAACATTAGGGCCCTGTGCAGTGGCAGGTTTCCCATGCGTTCCAAAAATACTTCCCCATTCGCCCACTTCAGTCCCCAGCTGGCTAGGGATAGGTTAGCATCATGCTCAGCGCTCCTCATCCTCTACTTTTATTTTCAATTTATTTATTTTTTTTCCCTGCTGCTATAGGCTCTAGTGATTCTTCAAGCATGCCCCCAGACTCACCCACACACTATGCTAGCGTTGCTCTAAACCTTACCCTTCTCTTCTGCTGTATCTGTGCACACGCTTTAGAATAACAGCGCGCGGGGCCTGATGCAGCTCTGGGCCTATACCTGCTCCTGTCTTTCGGAGGCTGCTGGGTGGTGTGAATTAGAAGACAATGAAACGGTGCACGGCCATTACCAAACGTTTGGAGTTTAGCAGGGAGGGAATTAGTTTGCGTAGCATCATGGTTTTGGCCCCATAGCATTGAAAGAATTACTCTATGCTTGTTTAGATGATTAGAATCTGTCATGGATAAATATGGTTGGCCTGGGTTGGGGAGTTTATCATTTACGAGTAAAAATGCTTGTGCTAATCTCTACTCATAAACTTTGATACAAGAGCAATTAGTGGATGCAGAGTCCTAACAGTCTCCTCCAGAAAAATCTCTTCTTGTGAACTAATTGCTCGCACTGCACACCAGCAATAGCTATGTAGTCTGAACAATGGCCTAAAACAACCTAACTCAAGTGAATCATATTTGCAGATGATCAACTTTTAAACAAATCCATCCTCCCATTCCTGCAACACACCCTCCCGAACAATTCGTATTTTTTTACCGACGTACAATGAAATTAGTGTAATTAGTGATCATTACCGCGCCGTGCACACTCATCACGGGCAGACCAAATACAAATAGATTGAAACAAACGGCAAGCGCCACAGACATGTAGAGGAAAACAGATGAAGAATGGTGAGAGCTCGCAGCTAACAAAAGTAACTATGGAAACGGCTCCACATCGCGCTGGCTTCCACCACGACTCTCTCTCCAGAAATAAAAACTGTTGGGCTAAGAGCGAATCAGGTAAAGACAAAAGATCCCGGGTGAACCTATTTATAGTGGCGCTTACATAACATATCATAGCTTATGTTGGTTCAGGCGAGTTGGGTGTTTAATAGCAAGCTTTGTGGAGGGAGGGTGAAGGTCTTTTTGCAGGAGGAACTATAGGAGGACCGTTGTTGTAAGTTGTAAGCAGGCCTACGGAGAGCACATTATTTAGACATAATAAACACCAAATAATGGGTGCTGCTGCACGGTTGAGACCAACGTGGTTGCAAGTAATCAGATGGTGAGATATGTGTTCAAGCGGACGATAAGGGACGAACACTTGTCTCTTATGATAAGCCTAATGTGCAATCTGAAATGCAATCTGCATGGAGAGCCTGTGTCGAGAAAAAAAAAAAACCTAGTAAAAAAGGTAGGATCAATTAACAAACTGATTTTCTATAAATGTGTCATCAAACCTTTCAACTAAATGGAGCCATTAGCATAATTATCTACTCATACTACTTTAATTCTGAGCAGTTCTCTATTAGGAGTGGAGGGATGGCGGAGCTGTGTTCAAAGGGACTCTTCTCAACCCTCAAAAGGCTTATTAATTAGCTCCCTCTAGCATACATTCCCCGTAATTACATGGCAGGGCGCGCGCTGCACAAGAGAGCCAAAATTGTCAGCTGTTAGGTTTTTTTTTTTTTTTTTAAATATATATATATATATATATATTTTTTTTTTTTTCAGGAAAAACGAAGTACTCTTCATACCGCTGGTCATTTTTTTTTTAAAAGACTGATTTGTATGAACTAATAATGTGGTGCAACAGGCCATAATTAAATAGGGCTGGGAGCCGCGTTATAGCGTTTGTGATAGGGCCGCTATGCAAATGGGGCCGGTGATTCATCTGTTTATTATGCAGGTAGGACTTCAGTTAGCTGTGATGCTATCATCAACCCGCGGTGTTGGGCCTGTGCAAAAGTGTGTGTGTGTGTGTGTGTGTGTGTGTGTGTATGTGTGTCTGTGAGGGGGGGGGGGGGGAGTGGGAACAAGGGTGCATTGCGCACAGTGTGTGCTTTTAGGGGCTGCACAAATAAAATCCATCACCGCAGAGAGAGATAGTAAAAAGGCGGTGAGAATATGGCTCATCGCCGTCCAAATCCCTTTAGGATTCGTTTTGCGTTTGCGGGTCAATGGGTCAAAGGCTGAGCTCACACATCTCCCACGACTGTGAGCCCCACGGCGGCGATTGCGCGCACGGATTGACACATCATCGACTGTTCAAGCAGCGTTGCAGTTAACTTGCAGTAGAAAACTGTGTGTTTGGCCCACTGTTTCGTCTTCAAATGTTCCCCAGTCGCTCTGCGGCATGATAGCATGTATCCCGTAGACGCCAACACAATGAGCGTGTTGCCCATAGCCTCTGGAGTAATATAAAGGGAAACCGGTGGCCTGGGGAGCTGCAGCTGAACTGTATTCAATTCAGGTGGTATGGAGGGTTGAGGAAATAACGCTATGTTTAGTTCTGCAAGCCCAACACAGCACCGGTTTGGAGGCTTTCAGCCACAGCCAGGCCATTCAAAAGGATTCATAGAGGAGGTTGGAACCCGGGGGTCATGAACACAGCTCAAGGAAAAAAGCGCCAGTGCTTTTCTGTGGCCATGGTTGTTTATTTTGTGTCAAAGTATTAATAAGACCAAGTCCACCGCGCGCCCCTGTGTACCGAACCGGGGGTTGTCGACGAGTGAAAAGACCTCGCAGCCACTCGCCTTCGGTCTGCAGCCGTGTAATGCAGTTACACACCGAGATCTCGCATCGGAAATGGTTTGAGTCAAACCATGGGAAAGAAAGGGGGGGGGGGCAGGGGGAAGAAAAGACCTAGCTGGTGGCGATGGTCATCAGCTTGTGGCCTTCATATGGATTCAGTAAAACATCCTCTGTGGCAGCCAGTATATCCACCATCTCATTTCTGAGTCACGCCACTGTGCGGACCTCTCACGTCGCATCACAGAGGAATGACGCCGATTTCAGAGAGTCACAGCACAGGAGTGAAATCAATGTTTCATTAATGGGTTTTTCATGGAACAGGGTGCTCCTTTTTGTAATGGCTTTACGTGGTGTGTTGGGCAAAGAGTACTACTGGTATTTTCAAAAGGTAGATGATGGTAATCTTGCAATTTGTAAACCATAAAAAAGGGCATACCATAAGGTTCATACGTTAAGCACGTAGAAATGGCTTGTTAGATGACAATCTCAATCACAATGTAAGTCAAAGACGTTGTTCAGTACTCCGTAGATAACTAATGAATAAAGCACTCGATACTGAACGAACACTACAATAACAGTACCGACACAAATACCCAACTCAACAACAGAAACATTTTGTAGACTTGATTTATTGTTTCTCAATAAAACATATTTCCAGTCGGGATTGTTTTTTTTCGGTTAATCCCAACCCTTCCAGAAGTAATGCTGATGATATCAGCAATATAAAAGCAGAACATCCACACACAAACGTTCCACCCTTTTAATTCTTCACTATCATTAAAACATTAATACAAGGGGAGAATTGAGGCAAACATAATTATTGGCACTATTGAAGACAATGGCACTCGTTCATCAGCCTTATCAAAAACACCTGTTATCCTAGTTGCTCAGGCACTCGTTGTTATGACTTAAGTAGTTTCCAGTTGATTGGGAAACATTAAAAAAAAGTGCAATTTCCAAATGTACTCCTAGTCAGTTGCAGTCGATTAACATCCTGCACATCAAAATACAGGATGCTTCTCAGTGTATTTGTATGGAGAGCCAATGGTAAACATTCCTGACGCTGATAGGAAACAAAGCATGGCAGCTATCTGTCCAATGGCTCCACACATAGCAAACACACGGCATGACTACAAACAACTAACTGTGATCGTTTTTTTTTCTCTCTCTCTCTCTTTCAAACCACCTTATTCACACCTATTCTTGAAATAAATCTTTGGGTAGAAAACATTTGAACTAATACACAATGCCTGCTTGAGCACAACGTGAGCGACAGATGAGGGACAATGCCTTGAAGACCTTGGGTAAGAGTCTATAGTGTCAGTACTGTTCTGCCATCATTAAGACGGTCAAGGCTGACCAGCCAGTGAATGGATGGCTACCTTGGCCCCTGCCAGTGATGTCATTGTACTGCTCCCATATATACCCCGTCTCCACGTACTGCCTGTAAACGTTGTTGACGATGTTAGTCCTGAGTTCATTATAAAGGGTCGCCGCCTTCTCCTGGTACGGCCCCTTCACACTGCTGTAGTGGCTCAGGGCCTGGACGGCCAGATAATTGATGTTGATCCAAATCGGCCCTCTCCAGTAGGGGGCGTCGTGCTCCGTGTTCCGCTTCATGTACATGGGGTCGGTCCGGGAGAGCGAGCGGAGGCCGTGCGGCGTCCACAGCTTGTCCGGGTCCCTCATGTCCCGGAGTATGTGCTCCAGCTTGGGCGAGTCGGCCTGCAGGACGCGCAGCAGGAAGGGGAACAGGCTGACGTAGCCCAGCGCGTTGACGTGCTGCAGCTTGGGCGCCCGGCGCACCGAGCGCACCAGGCGCGCGGCGGCATAGTGGTGCCGCGGCTGCCCGGGGGGCACGTACACCTTCTCCTGCTGCAGGGACACGGCCTGCGTGTGGTTGCCGTAGTCGCTGAACGCCCCCAGCTGCTCCGACCAGTGCAGCTCGCTCAGCAGGCCGTTGTCGCTCAGCACCCGGTGGGTCCGCTCGTAGTCGCCGTGGGGCTCCCCGAGGAGCCGCGCGATGCGGGCCATGATGCCCGAGGCCAGGGCCATCCAGCAGTGCAGGTCCACGTGCCGCTCCTCCCCAGACGGGTGTGAGGCCCGCGGGTAGTCGTCCAGGCCGGAGGTCAGGGTCTTCGGGTTCAGGAAGAGGTTGGTGTCCTTGTCCCGGCCCCGCCAGCGGTAGGAATTGGGCACGGGTCCCGCCTGCGTGGTGTTGTACCACTCGAACCAGGTCTGGAGCCTGGGGAAGAGTCGCCGCAGGAACGCCACCGTCGGCAGCGCCGCGGGATCCTGGGGGTCTGCGGAGTGCTGCTCGATGAGCTTCTGCAGCGCCAGGAAGAGCGTGGGCGGGTTGGCGTTCTCGTTGCGCTGCACCACAAACTCGGCGGGCACCTTGCTGCGGGCCTCGTCGCCGAGGATCTGCTCGCGCGGGATCCAGCCCTCCACGTTGATGAGGTCCAGCCAATGGGCCATCGCCTCCCGCGTCACCTGGGGGTCCCACTTGCTGAGCAGCAGCTGGTGGAAGCCCTCGTCCCAGAGGAAGCCCCGGGGGAAGAAGGACCGCGAGGGCACGGCGGTGAACAGCGCGCCCGCCGGATACAAGAGCGGGTACTCGTTGTACGCCGACTGCACCACCGACTGGCCGTAGAAGTAGCCCATCCCGCCCAGCATGTTGCTGAGCGCCGCCTTGCTGAACCTGACCTGAGCCGCGCTGAAGCCCTTTCTCTCCAGGCCAAAGGTCCTCTCGAACCTGGCGTCGAACTCGGCTTTCCGCCTCTCCAGCTCCTCGGTCATGGTCGCCCCGACCAGCTGGTTGGGTCTGTTGCGGAAGCTGGCCGACTCGAACAGAACCTCGATCTGGAAGGGGGTCTCCACGGTCACCTGGTGGACCAGGAAGTGGCTCTCCTTCCTGGGGTCGTTGGGCATCTGCTGGTGCTGCGGGTGGGGAGGCTTGTAGGAGTCGACGGCGATGTAATGCCTCTTTTCACCAGAGGGGGGGCTGTAGACAAACCTTCGAGAGAGGCTGTTCTTCACAATGTCGGTCAGCCGTTCCAAGCCTGGAGAAACAGTCTGAAGGTTGTTGTAGCTGAAAGGATGAGACGGCCGTCAGCTCCGGGGGCACATTCATTATCGGTTTTCCCTCAAGCTGTCCTTGCAGCCAAAGCATTTACACACACAAAAAAAAAAGTGTGTGGCCAAGGATTTAGTGAAAATTAGACTGCTTCCCCTGCATTCTTTTCATTTATGAACCAAGACCTACACAATCAACACGTACAAGGCATTTAATCATCAATCTATTAATACAACGCTATTTTTAGATTCCTATAGCTCCTCTTCACATCATACACTAGAGTGGAGTCCATGTCAACTTGTTTTCAATCAACACAATCATCTGTTCCTCCCTCGGTAAGCCCCTGGACTTACCAGGCGTACTTCACGTTGGACAGCTCCCCGGTGACAGGCTTGCGGAAGGTGATCTTGAAGTGTCCGAGCTCCTCAGAGAAGCCCGTGATGGAGCCCAGACCTTTATTGTCCTCCACGTGAGCCTCCAGGGAGCCCTGCGTATCGGCTGCGGCGTAAAACATCAGGGAGACGACGGGCGCCTGGCGGGAGGAACTCTGGCGGGGTCGAATCACAGAACAGGAGACGGGATGAGATGAGGGGAAATCAATGGTTTCAAATGCTAATGCCATCACTGTTGACGTGTTGAGCAGATGACACACAGCGAATTTTAGATACACTTAGGAGTAAGTTGGGGGGCATTTTAGGACTGCAGACATTGGGGTTCAAACTCAGAGCCTTTCATCTGGCAGCTAAACAGCTTTATAACCAGATACACATTTCCCCATGTATAAATATATGGGGTGATCGTACATCATGTGATTTTCAGTTTAGGGAAAAAAAAAAAACCAAGTAATCTGGAGACACAACCCAATGAATCCAAACACTGAGCCGAGACAAATCGCTGAAGAGGCTTTCAGTCAGGGGAGGTGTGATCGCCCCGGGCCTCACATGCTGCTTCGCCGTGATCCTCCAGGTCCAGTCGCCGCCCTGGTCCCCGCCGCTCCTCTTGACGAACTCGGTGGTCAAGGTGAAGTCCTTATCGCGGACCTCCTGGACGCCGAAGCTGAGGCCGTCGTGCATCAGCCAGCCGTAGCCCTGCAGGTTGTCGCCCTGCTCGCAGGTGTGCCTCAGGTTCACGTCCATGCCCGAGAACTGCCGCATCCACATCAGGCCTGCGGAGGGAGGGCATCGCAGGACGTCAGTTTGGCGGTGCATGGGGTTGGGAAGGTAAATAGGAGGACTCGCATCGTGGCCCTTGTGGCGTCGCACATGTCCAATCCTGGGTGCTGTGATGAATGATTGGGTGCTTTATCTGGCTGGTTTGGGGAGAGGGTTCCCTCATGGTTACAACCCATGCCAGCGTTGTAATCTAATGTTGTATATGAATAAAGGCGTAACTCTGCAAGTGTCCGAGAATTATTATTAATTATTTTAGTAGCAGTGACAAAAGGCCATAGATCCATGTCAACGACCATATAAGACAAATAACCATGTTTGCATTCAATGTATTCAGGCTACCCTGTCAGCATAAAGACAACCCTTATCTGCTCCTTAACGATATGAGGCATCTGTCTACAGATGGAAGGTGGTAGTAGTTGTAGTACAGGCAGTAGAGATATCGCACCTGTCACAATGGACTTAGGACTTCTGGTTTTCATCCCAAAGTAGACCTGAGGCCTGTAGGACCCCCAGAACCTCTCTGGGGACACATCTGCGCTGGTGCTGTTGTCATCGAGAACGCGTGGCGAGGGGTGCAGCGTGGCCACGCGTTTGGCCAGGCTGGACCGCATGTACAGCGCATAGAAAAACCAAACCAGACTGAAAATGCAGAGGCCGATGGAGATATTGATGAAGACTTTGCCGATGTCCATTTTCTTCTTCTTCTCCTTGAAGTGCAAGCCAATGGGCTTCTCGTCTTTCCTCAGAAGGGGTGCAGCTTCCCCTGCCCCCACCCTCTTCCTCTGCCTGCCCATCCTGCCCTGCAGAAACGAAATGATATTTCGACATATTAACACCATAAGGTCACGCAGGTGGGCTTGCTCCTTTCACAAATTATAAAATGGAGTTGCTTAGTTTGCACCATAAGTATATGTGTATTTTAATTTAATTTAATTTTATAGAACGTGTATATAGTACTCGTTCTGTGTACACCTGCTTTGGTTTAAGGAATCCAATTCACATTGGGCACTCGGGCGTTTGATTTGTTCATTAAATGACACACACGTTACACAGGAAGCAGCACACCAAACCTCCACGCTAGATTGTACTGTGTGTGTACTGAGTTAGCATGGCTGACCTGGCTCCTTTCGCTTAAGGAACCAACAAATGTCTTTTAAGTTTTCCTGACAACGACAAATAGCCCTTATCTTATGGAAATAATCTTAACTGAAAGGCTGCTGTTGCTCATTCATACAAAGCAATCCACCAAGCTCAGGTATTGGACGTGCAGACCTGCAGCCGCTACGCTCATCGTATGGCTTTGGCTAAAGCTCACTATAAACGGGATATACAATGACTTACTTAAAAAAAAATGTATCGCATAGTGTTTAACAAGAGGTAGAACTTGGATTGAGCTAACTTTGTTTTTTAATGACGGCTTGGCTTCTCACCTGTCAAATGAATGGTTCAGATACTCATTATCCGCTGCTAGCTTGAATAGTAACTTCCGGGTCCCGCCCCATCCTCGCGTCACCGCTGACGTGTCACAGCGTGGATTGATCATGCTCCATGATTTGACTTTTGTCACAAAATATACTATCATTAAATAATGGAGACTTTTTGTGCATTCAATTCACTTACACATCTTAATGACGACTCCATGGTTTGATTTGTCACAAAATATACCATCAATAATTGAAACTTTTTCTTGTAAGGCATTCAATTTACTCACATCTTAAAAAGTAAACAAAGTCAATAAATAAATAAAATAGGCATAAGTTTACGGTTTGTCAAATATGCTTCCACTACGATATTTTCCCAGCAAACAAACTAGTCAATACAAAAAGAAAAACCACAAGTTAGATTAGATTTTTGAACTTTTTTTTAATGAATGCAATATATTCTGATCCATATCCCTTACTTTGGTCAACACGTGAAATGATAGTCACAAACACTGTATGAACATAGTCTGGAACATACGCCTACAAAGTGTTCCCAGGAAGATATAAACCAGGGCATAGTTTTAGCAGAATGTTCTTTAACATTCATTTTTGAACCAGGCTTACAGTTCGCAAATCTCAAGATTAGCTGTTCGCTACGGTTTCCCGATTCTCCTCGCGCTGCGTGACGGAGACGACTGCCTGGTCAGGTGCCCACAACAGCAGTCAGTACCAGGTCGCAGATTTCCAATTGACTTTACAAAAAGAACCAAACCTGGTTTTCTGTCTTGCCTGGAGAAGCAAAGGGCCATTTAAACATACGTGCCCTGAACAGAGTATCATATGAATATTGAAACGGTACACAAAATGCTTTTTTTTTTTTTCCTTTTCAGAACGAACAAGGGCCTCGATACGCAGAGACGAGGACGCAAAATGGAGAAATCCCCACGCAAGAAAAATCCCAATATGGTGAAACGGAAAATACAAATGCAGACGGGTATTTTTAGAACAAAATCAAGACTGAAAGACTGTGGGTCCCGCTGACGTTGAGCTCTGCTACCAAGTACTATGCCTTTTTATTTTCTATACAAGTGCTTTTCGTTCTGCAATACAATCAGAATCCAAATTATAAACAGGGACGTACAAATTCGAACAAGGTAAAGCCTGGCAAAAGCACCAAAATAAATGTAAAATAAAGAAACCTCACAATGCACCCTGAAGGAACCCACAGGCCACCCTTCTCTGCCCTGAACTCAAATCCTTCCAGGTTTTGTACAGGGCCTGAGGCAAGGAAAAACTTAACCTTAAGAGTGTGAGTCAACCCCCTGCAGTCATGAATACTTTTACAAAAAAAAAAAAAAAAAAAAAAGGATTCCATTAAAAATAAACAGATGAAGGGAACTGGAGCCCTCCCTCCCCCCCTCCCCCAGCCTCATGTCTCCTACTCTCTCCCTACGGTTCGATGCTGGTGTGGATGCGTGTGGTGACAACAAAAAGGTACAGCAAGGTAAACTAGCCGGCCGGTGAACAGGCAGGTCCGGGTCACAAGACGAGCGCAGAGCGGTGGCCCCCCCCCCCCCCCCCCCCCCGGCCCGCGGGGGGGCACATACCAGCCTGTACAGCACACCCCAAGAAAAAGTATTTAACCCCCCCCCCGCCCCCACCCACAAAAAAAGCAGTAG
>JAOPUH010000104.1:9072116-9084382 GCA_027123175.1 Urophycis cirrata | reverse complement strand
CACACACACACACACACACACACACACACACACACACACACACACACACACACACACACACACACACACACCTCAAAGAGAGGTGTGTGAGAGAATCAAACTCCTAACCCCGGCAGTGTAAATGTCATGCCCTGCCAATTGAGGAACGCAGTACCAGATGGTGGGGAGAACACATACCTCACTGATCAGAGACCTCTGGTAGCCATAGGGCAGAGATGGGTGTGGCGCCAGCAGTTCAACTGTCATCACGTATAGAACCAGACATGTATATCACTTGTATAAATGTATGTATATGCATAAACTTGTTGGCACTAGATTGTTGTATACATCTAGTAGTGCCAACAGATGTTGTATACTAGCAATGGTTAAGCCAGCAATTGGAATGCTTGAAACTTCTGTTTCTGGTGACTTTCTTACTGTATTAACAGCAATGAAGTGTTCCACCTTTTTTTGGAATATTGCTAACCCTTTTTGCAAGTTGCTTTGGATAAAAGTGTCTGCTGAATGCCCTAAATGTCAATAAATGCTCAAACTTGCTATGGGTGAACTTGGGGCCAATTTACTGAAAGCCAGTAATGGCGACAAGAGAAGTCATGCCGCGCAGCGAATACACAGCAGAAGAATGCGTCCTTATCCAAAAAACACTCCCACCAACGAGTCCCATCCACAGGGTACTAAAACACTGGAAGTACAGTCGCACGTGGCCACTGGTCCGCACATTCTGATCCCAAAACGAAGACGTGCACAAAGTGTGCTGTGTGTGTGTGTGTGTGTGTGTGTGTGTTTGTTTGTAAGCAGTGGGCCCGTTAGGCCAGCAGCAGAGCAACAGGCAGACCTCGGCATTCTGTTTAGTCAGCAGACCATGAGGAAACCAGGCCTGACATTTATGGCATTAAGGTCACTCCATAAAACTATCCTCCTCTTGATGTTTATCTAAGGCATTTCAAAGACGCTCTTAAGACCTCGGCCCAGAAAATTCTGATCCTCCAGTTACAAACACAAACCAACAACTTAACTTGTTTTTTTTTTTGTTTTTTTTAAATGGCAAGTAGGATACAGAGCATTACAAAAGTGACAGTGTTATAAGTTTAAGCATTAAAAAGGTGATAGTTACTGGACAAAGCATATTTTAGCTGGACAAAATACAAACTTCTCCATATGAATAGAATGACAATACGTTTATCATACTGTAACCCTAACTTCTAGGGTTCTCATCTAGCCTGCATTGAGCCTTCTTGAGAACCTGTTTATTTGAATAGGAGTACATGCTGTGCTGTACAGAGTGCATGCAAATGCAATGGATGTATGCTTTCAAGCAAAATATTTACATCTGTATGCATGTACATCATATGTCTAGCGGTTTATTCGGTTGCTTATTGTGTTCAAAAGCAAAAAGACACGTTACGTAACTGGTAAAAACATCAACGTTACAGTTTTCCGCATTCCTATTGGTCTAAAGGGCACAGAGTAGTGCACAATGACGTCACCAGCGTACAGAACGGCTACAATGTGCAGAAACATGGCAGCAGACATGTTAGCTCCACCACGACACAGGAGCCAAGCAAACACACATGACATGCCTTTGTTCAAACCACTGGCCAAATCATAAAAAGGGGAACAAACACCTTTAGAATTTCCGTGTTCACATGGTTTGTGCAAGTAACCAAAATGGTTACTTGCACAAATCACAAAATCGTAGCGGAAGTGACTGCTGTATTCGACCAATCACAGTCAGTCCTCGTATAAAAATCTATCGTATAGGTTTGCACCGTTTTAAAAAGACGACCCAAAAATACTGCACGCTCGAATGTTCTAGCGCGACACAGTATCCACAGTTGAGGAAGCAAAAGCATGGTCCCGACTTGCAGCTGACGTTGCAGAGGGCTGTGGGGAGCCTCAGAGCACATGGTGGTGGGGCATGGCTGGCATCGCAGCCCATCCCTTTCTTGGGACAATGGGCTGCATAACGCACCCGTCTTCACACAACCCCAAACTCAATTTATCCTTCGACGCATTTGCATGGTGATCATCATCATGAGACGTTGAGTGAGCCCTGCGTTATGAGTGTAGATAACTCACCCTCGGGTTGCTGAGCGGTGGACCAAGTCTCCACGTCGGTCGCCATGGCGCTCAGTAAAGGCTTGTTTATTTTGTATTGTACGCTCTGTCAAAGAGCTGCGATCCCGACGGCTTTGGCGAAATGCAAATTTTAACAAACAACACCTAAAATGGTATCGTCAATGAACGTTTGGACAACACGCGTGACAAATGCAAGCCCCCCTCGTCGTCTTATTCTTGCTGATTTTGTGCTAATGACAACGAAAGGAAATAATTTAACACTGGAACAATATCGATACAAAATAACATGCAATGGAGTACGCGAATTAAGAATATAACACTCCTGTAGGAGTGTTGGAAATAATCAGGTCAGGACAACCAGCTTGAAAGAAAACGGCTAATCGAAGCACATTTCAACGAGCAGCCTGCGAGATAAACAAAGTCTGTTTTTAACTTTGGAAGTGGCTAGAGTCGAGGCGGAGTCACGTGGACACAGCGCCGGCGGGGATTGGTTGATACAGGGGGCAGGTGCCGTCACGCTGACCAATCACACGGCAGCTATCCATAGCAGGCAGAAGATTAAAAACAACTATTGCAATGGCAGATGTATGATTCAGACACCCGTTGTCTTTCATTGCTCACCCTAAAAGCAATTCCTTTTTTTTTTTTTAAAGATGTTTGGCCGTAAGATTCATTTTTCTTATATACATAAGTCTGATGGTTCGAAGCCGAAGTCCCATTGTTTACTGATGCACGCTGGTTTTCAATAAGACCAGCGATGGCGTCACTAAGACCATTTGGATTGCTTCAATTGACCATGGGAGGTTAACCAACGTGAGGTTTTAGCTGTGTTATTTAGCTGTGTTGTCCCCGCCCCCCTACATGAATCCGGTCCGATCGGCCCAACCCAACATGGGTAGCCCAAGCGCTTCTAAAATGACTGACGTATCCTGTATGGTAGCCAGTTCTCGTTCCACTGTTATTGTGGCTGACACAAAAAGTGACGTATGCATGTCAATATGATTAACATAGCACTGTAGGCCTTATGCTTTCTCACCTCCCCCCATTGTTGTTGAAAATAATCATTCACTACATGGATAGCACGAGGTACCATTTATTTTTGACACAGGATCCAAAGTCTCGGTTGAATAAAGAGATGCAAATGTTCATGTAACACAGTGGGTAACCTTAAATCAATAAAATATACATTTAAAAAATGCCAAATCAACCGTTACAACACAGCTATATCAAAAAGACATGATAGGTGCAAGCAACTAGGCACCAATAAAGTGAATGTATTTATCTGTGAGCATTTACAGTAGAATATGCATCAGGATCTTCAGTACAATACACAAGAACAGGAAAACAAATGTACAATGGGATTTTTTTCATCTTCTGTACTGACATACTATTGAAAAAGGCCTAGGTTTAGATATCAACGCTGATAAATATTATCATGTTAACTAACACCAACAATAATCACCTTTGGCCTCATAATAAGCTGCAATGGTTTTTAATATCACACCACCAATTTTTCTTTCGTCTTATACATGTATGCTACACGGATAAGAGCAGAAGTCATAATCGCACAATAGGATACCCTCAATGTACACCACATGTTCGCTAATATTACTTTGAACTATTCCACCTACAACCACGTAAGATGCTGCTAAAAAGTCTACTGTTCACTTGCAGTTCATGTAAGCTAACAGACATTTTGAGTTCTATGTGGAAAAAAACAAAACAGTCCGACATATCCTGTCACAACAGTGTTTTATCTAATTTTATTCCCCTTCTCCGAAACAAACCGGTTTGTGTTTTAACGTTTTTAAAATGAGATAGTACAAATATAGAATAAATACGATCTGGAAAAAAGGTTAGTCAACAGTCCTTTGCAGTCATTTCTTAGCGAGGTAACAGTCTTACATTGGGCCTTAGCCTGTCGGTAGTAATGAAAGGGGAGATTGGACACGCACGCAAACACACCCGCACGCACACAGGCACGCACACACACACACACACACACACACACACACACACACACACACACACACACACACTCATAGCATACACACTTAGCTGCTGGCAAGGCAAGAGAGAGCTAACCACTTTGGCTCAGGTGTCTTGCTGGGCAAACTCAGTATCAGAGCCGGCACAGATAAGGTTTGCTTTCACCTAATCAGGGAACCTTGAGCCCCAAAAGGCATGCCAACTAAAGAGCCATGTACAATCATTGAGCCATGCCCTTTGCCAAATACAGGGCAGTATTACGAGGTAAACTTTTATTTTCTCAACAAGTCCTTTTCTTTTGACAAATGCTCACTCGAACAAGGAAAAAAGGTGTGATTACTATTCTATTGCTAAATACTAGTTCGGCAAGTCTCGTGTGTGTACTTTGTACTGAGAATATTTTATAAAGAGACTGCTTCAGTGTTGATAGAAAATAAAAGTTCCTTTTTGGTATACGAGTACATACAGCCAAACGGTAGACACATACATAGCAGCACAATGATGACATGGTGTCCAACGCAAAATATATCATCTTCTAGGCACGATATACAAACTGCAAGAGACGATGTTCTTCTTGAAGCCAAACCCAATGACAAAGAAAGGACTGTTGTGATACTGGGTATTCATCTATTTCTTTTTTTTACAAAAATGTACAGTAGTGAAGAAGCTGTGGAAATTAGAAGAATATTAGGCTTTTCATGGCCCGCTATATTTCAAATTGATTTGGGAAATAACTCTCTTAATTATCTGTTGGGTCATCCTCAAACTACTGCCTTTAGGGTGAAACGAAACCCAGCTACTGTAGACACAAATCGCAGAAAGGTAGGGAAGCTCCAGACAAACTTTGATTCCTTGCTATGGCCCGGGCATACTTTGCAACCCACTTGCAACCCAAATAAAATAGGAAATCCCAAATGCAAAATGTCTTCCAGCCAAAGTGAGTTGCTGAATGTATGTTTGTCTTAAAGGAGCCACAGTAAATAACATTGGACAAATGCTCTCTTTTTTAGTGTTTTTTACAATTTCTTTGTCTGCACGTTTTAGCTATTGAACTCAATCAGCTAAGAGCTAAAACAAAAAAATATATCAATCATGTTTCAAATGTTAAAAACATGACCACATCACATGGTACATCAGACCATTTTGTCTTACGCATACCATATTCCTACAAAAAGATCACAATAAACATAATCAGAATTGCTTTCCGAGTATCCTCTGCGAAGACTTCACATGCCGTACAAGTTTGTAATTGTAAACAGTCTCTCTTCTCGTCATTGCAAAAGCATATACAGTACATTCATGTGGTATATGTGGATGAAAGCTGCGCTAAAAACGCCCACTTCATAAACAATTCCTGCCTCATAAAACCAGTCCATCATAAGGGTAAGGGGCACGAGAGTTGAAATTAGGTTGAAGTTCCCCTAACTAAGCTATTACAAAGGTAACAGTGACACAATACGCTTGAATATCAGTCAAAACGACGAGGAACGACTGTAGATCCGTTATAAAGCTCTGTCACCCAAGTACGTCTGTCAATTTGTTTTGAGTCTTTCTTTTTTTTCAGTTGGCGTTCGGCCATCTTGAATGAGGGAGGAAATACACAGTGTGCAAGACATGTACCTTCAGTATGTAAAATGGTTGTTTCTCTCCCATTAGTGCTTTCATTATTGCCTCTGAAAGGAAAAAGAAACGCAACCCAAAGCTGAACCTGATAGCGTATAGGGTCACTACGGAACCGAAAGTTGTAGATGAGCGTTAGTAAACAAAACATGTGTTAAAGGCAAAATGCTTACAAATGCCATAATTCACAGAACCAATAAATTGCGTCTCTAATCGCCATGACAACACGTTGTGGAACTGCACAATTTGGCAGTGATTTCAAAAATTAATTTGTACATTTAAAAAATATTGGAACCGTCAATGTGGTCAACAGTCGATGCAACAAATGCAACAAATCTAGAAAGTGTTTCTGTTTTACAATTCAAGTACACATTAATAGTCGTCCCTTCATCCTCCATAGATCATGTGTAATCTTTATCTACGTCTTGGTTTGCGAGAAAGGTTTCTCTTGTATACAAACATCAGTCCATCTAGCCTCATTATAGTACAATAAACCGACTGTTCAATAGGGGTGAATGGGGTTTAAAATGTGGGGATTAATAATTAGTCAATTCTAATAATAATAGTGACTGGGCAGTCACTGATCAGCTGGATTCAAAAACAGAGAAGTTGGAAAAGTAAATTATATAAGAAAATGCATGTGTGTGTTGTGTGTGCATGTGCGTGTGTGTGCGTGTGTGCATGTGCGTGTGTGTGCGTGTGTGTGTGGGAGTCTGCATATGTGTGAAGCAGGCTTCACATGCCACCGTTGTTTTCCTTACTTGTACTGAATTGTAGATACAAAATGGAGGAAATGGGATATAAAAAGAGATCCAGAAGCCATTTCCTTACAGAGTCCGGTCTGTGTGGGGAAAAAAGAAAAGTCCAACTTTCATGAAAAAAAAAAAAAACAGCCAGTAAAACACACTTTCCTATTACCCACCCATCCCACGTCACCGTTAGCAACATGCTAACACCTCCTAATTCAGCCTTTTAATTCAAGAGCTTCTGCCAGCTGGGCACCCATTAGGTGAGCCTATCACCCGCTGTTCCCTAACAGCTGAAGGTGCCGCTCGGCCCCCGCAGTAAACAGTCCTGACGGCTGGTGGGATTTTTTTTTGGGGGTGGATGCTTCAATTCTTCCTCACGTGAACCCTGTCCCGAGACCTCCAGCTCATGACGTTTCCACGGTGACGAGGGCCTTGCCCGCCTTGGGGGGCAGGCCGGGGGCTGAGGTCGTCTCTGGCCACTGGCACTGACGCCCGCCCGCCACCTCCCGAGCACGGAGGGAACAGTCTACGCTGTCGTGCAGGAGCTCCCCCACCCCCTCCCCGTCTCCCATCGCCCTCCCTCCTCCTCCTCCTCCTCTTCCTCCTCCTCCTCCTCGTTTCCCCCGGTTACCGCTTCCGCCCTTCTCCATGATGGCGGGGTCATCCTCGTGGTTGGCCTCCGTCCGCTTGATGTGGCATCGGCACACCTCGATACCCGAGTCGCCCGTCAGCCTGCGGTGCCGGAAGTGGTCTTCGCCATCTTCGTCGTCCTCGTCCTCATCCTCGTCAAGAGCGTCCTCCTCTTCTGCTGCTGCTCCTCCTCCTCCTCCTCCTCCTCCTCGCTTCTCTTCCTCCTTCCACCTCTGCGATGTCACTTCCTGTTTGCGCACGGCCTCGCAGCGCTGGTGCTCAAAGAACGCCACGCTGGAGGAGAAGAGGGCATGTTTGGGAAAGGGCTGCGCGGAGGGCGGCGGGGGGAGGCTGGGGGAGGAGCCTCCCGTCTGGTCCCTCCGGTGGACCGCCAACACCGCCCCCAGCGGGTCGGCCGGGGCCAGCGGACAGAGCGGAGGGGACGCGGAGGAGGGGGCCGGGGGGGAGGATGAGGAGGAGGGGGCCAGGGTCGGGGACAGGATGAGGGGCGAGAGGGGGAAGCGGGGAGGGTGGGGCGGGCGGGGGGGGTTCAGGGACCGCACGGGAAACGACCGCCCCGCGCCGTTATCGGCGGCGGCGGCGGCTGTGGCAGACGGCGGTGGCAGTCCGCCCCGGGGCCCCCCTACGTCAGGGGCCGAGATCAGGTTGGGCGGTGGGGGGGGCGCCGAACGCCCAGGCCTGCTGGCCATCACCATAGCGACGGCCCGGTCGGCGACGTCCCCGGGAGAGGAGCCGCGGCTGCTGTCATAGGTCTCGTCCGTCACCTGCACGGAGAAGGAGGTGCTGGAGGGGGAGGTGATGGAGCAGGACTCGCAGGAGCAGCTGGTGTAGTTGTCGGAGCTCTGGGAGGAGGTCATGGCGCTCCTGGCGGGGGTGCGGCCATGGCTGGGAGGGCAGGGGGCGTGGCTGGGGGGGTAGGGGGCGTGGCTTGGGGGGTAGGAGCCGTGGCTGAGGGGGTAGGAGCCGTGAGTTGGGGGGTAGGGCCCGGGGTACGGGTATGGAGGGCAGGGGGGGTGAGGGTGGTGGTGGTGGTCGGGGGCGTAGGAGGAGCTTGGGCCTCCTAGGCCTCCACCTCCTCTACCTGCTCCTCCTCCCCCCTGCAGGGCAAAGACAGAGCTGTAGGGGGGAGGAGGGGTGCAGGGCTGAGCGGCCACCTCCTCGTAGGATGGCAGTTTGAAGGAAGCCAGGAAGCCTACGGCAGGAGGAGGATCGGGTCAAAAACAAATATCTGGTGAAGTCGGTTCCACCAAACATTTCACTCACTTTTAAACACAGAGGCTACAACGTTTGGCTTGTTCTTTACTATTTGGCTGTTTCTTTACTTTGTGCTGCTATTTTGTCATTTTAGCAGAAGCTTAAATCTTGAAAAGCTTACAATGCGAAACAGTGGTTTCCTTTTGGGTTTAGCAGTGTAGACATACATTGTATTAACAGCTTTTGACCCATTATTGAAGGTTAAACTTGAAACCAGCGAACATCTAAACATCAACCGGCCAGCAGACTTTCAGCTGGCGGTGTACCGGCCGTCAGTGGCGCACTATCAGACCCCTCACAGTGATGGTGAGCGACGGGCTCGTACTTAGGTCCAGCATGGAGGTGGGGTAGTTGCAGGCGCCGTTGTAGGCGATCAGGTTGATCTCTCTCTGTCTCTGCTGCTGCTGCACCCGCAGCTTGGCCCAGCGGTGGCGGTACGCGCAGAAACAGCTGAACAGGATCACCATGGTCGACAGCAGCCAGAACCCTACCGCAGCAGACACAGCAGACAAGACCTTGTGGACAAACTATCTGTCTATCCAACTATCTGTCAAACTACAGCATATATTCGATTTTTTTTTTTTGCATATGTATTTCTGGCTGGAAGATTGATAAAAAAAAAAGTACATCCCCCATATATATAGATGGTTTGATAACGTTTGAAAGATGCTAATCGTACTTAACTATAGCACCTCCATGTGGTGGATTAGGGGAAATATATTGCAGCGTCTGGGTTTGCGTAATACCATTTTACGGTTTCAGGTCTCAATATAAAAATGTCAAATTTCATAGCTATAAACTGTAACATTGAATCAAACAAAAACGTTTAAACGTTTTAATTTGGCCTTGGAAGCTTTAATATAAAATGGCAATTGGTAATTTAACTGCTTTGAATTTGACTTACACCACAATTCATAATAGTAGGTGCAGCAGCCCGTCTCGCCACAGCAATGGCCCGTCTCACAGAGGTAACCCGGCTTGTTGTTCACCCCGGGACAGTATTTGGGACTGACGATGGGTTGGCTGCCAGAAGTCCCGTGAAATGTCACCACCTAGTGAGGAAAACACGCAGCTACAATATAACCTTGCCATGGCAAGAACAGCTGACGTAGAGAAAAATATCAAAACAAAGTCAAACGAATCCTCATGATGACTACTCTATAACTTGTCTCGAATCAAATCAAATAAGTCGTACCTTATTCATTAATTCCACATCTGCGTGTTTGTCGGAAACGGTCACCTGAAACAACAACCAATAAAAAAAAGACGCTATTGTCAGTAATTGTCGTTGTGTTGTGGAAGAGACAAATTGCACTGCGTGTACAAAGTGTGTAGTGGGGGTGCAGGCGGTGCGCAGCGTTTTGTACCGTGGAAGCCTCGGTGCCGTCCAAGCCCTGCAGGGACATGGTCATCTGGTGAACACAAAGCACACACACATACACACATAGACACACACACACATACAGACACACACACACACAGACACACACACATACACACACACACACACACACACAGACGCACACACACACACACACAGACGCACACACACACACACAGACACTCACACACACACTCACACACACACACACACACACAGACGCACACACACACACACACACACACACACAGAGGAAAGCTGCAGTTTATATGGCTGACATTTCAAAATGGAAAGAAATGTCAAGGGGTTAAGGGCACGCTAAATACCAAAGATCGAGTGTGTGCGAGAGATAGAGAGAGGTAGTGAGTGGCAGAGAGAGAGAAAGGTAAAGAGAGGGAGGAGAGAGAGGTAAAGAGAGGTAGAGAGAGAGAGAGAGAGGGGGGGGAGAGTGATTAAATGGAACAAGATGGGAGGGCCTGCAGAAATGGAAGGTAAAGATAAAAAAAAGAAAATGGCAGCCAAACAATGCTTAATTGGCAACCATGTGCGCCGAAAGAGCACAGGATCAAACCTATTAGACGTGTTAAGGCACACCACAGTCCCACCCAGGGCCTGTTGTGGACCTGCGACTCTGTGAGGCTACGTCTCGGCTCCGCTGAGGGGACAGAGCCGGACAGACACTGTCCTCCGGAGGAGGAGGAGCAGGAGAAGGCGGACGCGGCCGCTACAGGCTTGAGTTGCTGAGCCCACGTGATTCCCCGTGAAGGGACTTTCACTTCGCTTCAGCGGTGCCCAACACGAGCACCTCATTGTCGTCGGCCTCACCTCCGACGCCCCCGTGATTCTCTTTCTGCACGCAAGCGAGTGAGCGAGTGAGCGAGAGAGAGAGAGAGAGAGAAAGAGAGAGAGAGAGAGAGAAATAAAGGGAAAATGCCCCTCTCTGTGCTGATGGAGCAGGGGCCCTTGTAACAGACAATGTGAGCGTAGGAACAGCAGGAGGCCTCGCGCTGTGTGCTACACTGTGACTCGCAAACCTCAACGCTTTGTGAGCCGCGGCGGCTGGTGCTGTTGACCCAAGATAACACAAAAACACACGTACATGCATGCACACAAAGACACAAAACACACACAAACACATTCATACGCGCGCACTAATACAAATGCAGACACATGCGGGGCCACACAAGGAACTGCATGTTAATCAAAATCACAAATTTGGCCTTTGCATTTGACTGATCGTGAAAGGTCGCAATCAACAGAAGGGTTTCATTAAACAGAATTTGCACACCTGTTACATTAAATTCCAATAACAAACCATTACAACTAATCACTTTTGTATATACACAGTTGGCACCGCCACCTAATAACGAAATTGATTACCTAATTGCAATGAATAGTCAAAATCACGTATCAGGCAAAGTAATCACAATTATAATGTGCGTCATAATCATGCAGTCCTAATTCACACACACAAGCACACATGCGTATGTGTACATAGGCACAAACCAACGCATATATACACAAACACACATGCAACAACAATCAACATCATTCAACATTCAAGCTGACCAGCAAATATACTAAAGACACTGCAGTACTGACATCCTATTACTATGGTGGTAATTCTCTAACACACCATGAAAAGCACATCCCACTGTCTGCAATCTATCTTGAGCAAGAAGCCCCGCACCTCATGAATGACGTTCATCCAAAAAGAACTTTTCTGCTGCTGAATGACAATATTTGCCACAATCCAAAGGACTTGCGTATTTATTGGATGACGCCTGCAAAAAGTTCCTCCACACTACTGTTACCACTTAACCCGGTGTCTCATGCTTGCTGGGCATATTTTGGCTCGTCACCACCCTATAAGAGTGATCTCCAGCCGAGCTGTTTGTCCTCGGAGAGAAGAGGGCCTCACCACGAAACACTGCGGGGTTTGGTTCCAAAACAAGAGCTAAGAAAAGCATTAGCATGGGAGAGGAGCGCCACTTCATCAGCGGCTACAGCACGACTGATTGCGCCGAGTGGACGTCATAATGGATGCATTACGGGCCTGTTTCGGTCTGATTAGGACTGATTAGCGCGCTGTCTTCTGCTCTTCTCGTTAAGGACGGCGAGTGGGGGAAGTCAGCCCCCCCCCCCTCCGACTGAAACGACCAAATGATTGTTGGGAGAAAACACAACAATAACAACAATTTGTGGTGCGTTTTTTTTCTTTTCTAAAAGCTCTGTTCTAAAAGCTCTCTAAAGATTATTTGGGTTAAAGGTTTAAAAAAAGGACGTGCAGTTATGTATTTTGGTTTAGGACCACAATCTGACACAACTAGAAAACATGAATAATAAAAGTCATTTTTTATATATTTCAGAATTTTATTCTTTTCATTTGTCAAATTGATGTGGTCAGACAAAACTAATATGATAACTATCCTCAAGCGAAATGTTTGTTAAATCTTGCTTTTTGTCCTCCATCGGGGGGGGGGGGGGGGGGGGGGGGGGGGGGGGGGGGGGGGGGGGGGGGGGGGGGGGGGGGGGGGGGGGGG
>JAOPUH010000104.1:9000910-9018409 GCA_027123175.1 Urophycis cirrata | reverse complement strand
TGTCCACCCACCAATCTCCTAAAACAATAGATCATTAGTGTAGCTTCACCTGACCATTGTTTGGGGCCTGTGAGTCAATGTACATACGAATTGGGATTAGGATGTTTTTCTGGATTAGAGATAGATTTCAAATGCACAAATTCAAATGCCTTAAGCACAATGCCCAAGCCCTACCTGCTCCTAAACATCACACAGCTCAATTCACTCACTACTCATAAAATCACTGAAAAGTACATTTGTTAGAGAAAAAAAAAAAAAAAAAATCCCTCAGCGCCAACCCAACAAACTCAAACGCAGAACGTGTTTTTTAAACGCAGACTGAAAAGAGATGCCCGAGGCGGGTTCTGACCATGAGCGTGGTGTGGTTGAGGTTCCAGGTGAAGGTGGTCAGGCTCTTGGCCACCGGGTCCACGATGGAGTCCTCCACGATGTAGACGGAGCGGGCCATGTTGGAGGGGAACACCCTCTCCGCCCAGCGCGGCAGACGGTTGGTCTTGGTGAGGAGGCGCCGGGAGACCAGCCGGTGGTCCGCAGTGACCTCCCTGTAGACCACGTCCTCTGTGAGCACGTGGGTGCTGCGGGACACACACACACACACACACACACACGTTTGATTTGCACGCCGTCGTAATCGGCGCAGTTGTGGTCTCAAAAGGGGCTTCGGGGGCTGCTTTGGATGTGAAGATAATGCCCGCTCTTTCATGTGGGCAGTTGGATGGCAAGACCTCGCGCTCTGGTATTTGGCCTTTGAGTCGTCACGTAAAATACCAATCCAACTGTAACTGACGTCTTTTGTTTTTCAGGTTTAACTGGTAAATGAGAGAACTTTTTTTTTTTTTTTTTAAAAAGGCAGAGCAAATCATGTCAAATCCAAATGAAGAAACATAACCGAGGGAACAAACATCAACTGCAACCTACTCAGGAGAACATGGCTCACAAACAGGATAGCATTAAATGGCGTGCATTGGGTTCAAAATGATTTCATAGTTGTTTGTGCAGTGTGGCTCATGTTCCTTAAAAGCACACTATAAAGTTAAGCCCAGCTAGCTGTGAAATTAGCGCTGACAGGCTGCAAAAAAAAAAGCCAGACATGCAAACAGACAAGCCAGGAAGCCAGTAGACCACTTCTCTGTTTCAGTTATGTTTCTAATAGATGCTATTAGATTTCTAAATTACTGGTCATATGGTCGACAGTTGAATCTAAAATACATACACACTATAAAATACCATTTACAGACCCATTTCTGTGGTTCTTTGGGTCATCAGCATAACTATATCAGCATAACTATATCCTAAATCGAGACATCATTCCAAAAGGTCCAAATAGCAAGCAAGGTCTGAGAGCCCAACATCCAAATATAGTTGGTCGTATTTCCACAAAACAAGGAAATACAGTCCCCACACAACCAGTGAGCTACAAACAACACCATGAACAAAATAGGTTGAGTTGGTTCTGTACCTGAAGGGATTCGGGTATCTCTGCCAGAATGCAGAGACAACATGTTCCCAGGCATTCTGAATGTCCGTGTAGTTTGAAAAGTACTTGACCATACTTCTCTCATCGACATGCAGGGAGGTGAGGATGCAGGGCGATGACGACCCTCGCAAGGTCAAAACAACAAACAGCAGGCTTCACATCTGCAGCTGACTCCATCCAAATATATTATGAACAGCTGTGGGGTGGAGACAAAAATATATCCGTCATACTTCAACAAATCAAAAACAACCACAACAGCCAAACGATCAATAAATAAAAAGTCATAGCTTATGGACGGGGAGATTAGTCTGCCTGGATCTTCAACATTAACTATTGTTTTGTTTTCTGTATATATTGTTCTGTCAGGAGACATACTTAATTTCCCTCAGGGATCAATAAAGTATGTCTGTCTGTCTGTCTGACATATCGATGTATAAATGGCAAACCGATCACCTAACTATAATCTGATGCAAACACTTGAATTTCCAAAATGAAATAAAATGTCATGTTTAGTATGAAACTAAGTGACCATGGCTCTTCTACCTCGTAACAAACACAAAACACACACAATAACAACAAGGAAACGGCGACCAAGCATTACAGTTCCAAATGTTGGCAACAGACACTTCCCCATGTACAGAAACCAGACACGGTGTTCGCTGTGAGCTAAATCCTTCTAGCACTTCTAAACAGTCTAATCTATACATACAGAAAAAGCACTACGAAACGAAACTGAACTACTAAACGAACTGCAACATGCGTGGACATTATTACACAATGTCTTGGGGTAAATCTTCGAGACAAAACACTGGAGACGACTGTCAGCATTGACATTGCCTCACTCACTCCTGTTACTTATTTATACAGTAAGGTATGGATCTTACCTGCTTCTCTACAGAAACGTGCACTTAATAGAAGTCAAATGACAACCTTCTGCGTGATCTAATTACTGTCATCATCTCGCGTGTTGACCGGCGGACCGGAAGTTGGTTAATGAACCCGCTGGTTTCAGTTCCGCCCCCTAGCGTCCGCCTTCACACTGTCGTACAACTGTTGGGGTCAATTTCTCTAAGTGACTTTTTTTTTAAGGTTTTTATTTATTTGAATAAAAAAATGGAAGAGGATAGACTTGCCAGATAAATTGATAGCTGTACAATGTTATAGAGTGCATCGTTGTGACTATAGTAACAGTAGAACCGTGTCAATGACAACTCTCGGACCAATAGAATGACAGTATTTTATTTGAATTGTCATGTGAAGTATATTTTGGCTGCTGCTTTTGAATATGCATTGCATTCCTGAAACTCCACCTCCTCCAAGACCCTGCAAAGGTATTTTTTAGGATTATTAACTCATCAACCTTACCTTAAGCACTCACAGAGGGAGTACAGCCTCTGGGGATAATAACAGGGGAATCATAACATTTCTCTGAGAGAAAGAAAATAGAAATGTGATGCTTAGCATGTGACCAAGTAACTACAATATATCTAGATAAAGAGAGGATGAAGATTTCAGTACTTATTGTATTTACTTCATCTTAACTGTTTTCTTTAATTGACCTTCCATGTTGGAACGGGCCTCGTCCAATACATTTCATTGTACAGTATGACTATAAGTGATGCTGCACATTTGATAATAAAGGACTTGAATCTTAAATCATGAAAAGGAAATAATCTTTCTGAATGAGATCGGTCTTCAGGTCTTCTTGGAGACCCACCGGACTCTGGTTCCACCCAGACGTTCTCCATCTCTGAGAGTGAGATGGCTACCAGCTCCACCTCTGTCTCTGCCATGCCCTGGCAGGTGGTGGCCCCAGGTCCCTCCCTCAGGGAGGTCATCGCCCAGCTGCTGGCTCAGGTATTGCCTTGCTGAAATCAAACATGTCCCTCATAGGGACCAGTTTTGTCTTCACAACTGACCACGATGGGCCTTATTCACCTAGTGGCTGTTTTGGTTCAACATTCAATATTGATTGTTAACGCTAGCAGGGTGGGGAAGCTCAACTCAGCAAAATAGACATTTACTTTGAGTTATAGAGGATCGCAGCTCAGATGAGTCTACTGCGATTGCTTCTGAAGCTCAAAGTTGACTTCTTGTGTGTATCGGTGTGGGCTCTCAAGGTCAGCCCTGGGGATCCCCCACGTGGGACTCCTGAGAAGATCAGCACCATCTTCCAGGAGACCCAGCACCTCCTCGCCTCCTCCGTCCCCTGGGTTATGATGACAGAGGACAGGCAGCAGGCCAACTGTCTGCTCCAACCCACAGCTCCATCCCAGGTCTGCAGTCGTTTCAATGAGAAACTACCCCTATCAGTGAGTCATCAGGGTATTTTGATATGAATACAACAGTCATTGTATTGTGAATGCATCCATTCAATACAGCAAAACATGCAGCATACTTTAACGTGTTTTTTTACATTTAGCAAATT
Organism: Urophycis cirrata; assembly: GCA_027123175.1. Lineage (NCBI taxonomy): Eukaryota > Metazoa > Chordata > Actinopteri > Gadiformes > Phycidae > Urophycis > Urophycis cirrata. Next base: position 9,014,504 of record JAOPUH010000104.1, on the reverse strand, counting down.
AGTTTTTTCTTCATTGTGAATTTAAATGTATGTATGTCCCGCTTTGTTTGTTGCAACAAAAATATAATACCACAAACTAAATAAATGACCACACACCAAGTGACACCATGTGACATTACATAAAACTAAGACATGACTTCCCAGTGCCCGCATGTGTCTGTATGTATGTGTCATGTGTCTGTATGTATGTGTCATGTGTCTGTATGTATGTGTCATGTGTCCGTCTTCCAGGTGGCCGAGTCCATTCTGGCCCGTCTGGAGCAGGTGTTGGTCCGCAGAGACTGGCTGGTGGGGGCTCTGCTCACAGCCCCGCATGTCCTTATCTACTACATGTCCTACCTGATGGCTGTGAGCATAGCCCAGCTGGTCCCACACCAGCTGCAAGCTACTCAGGAGGACATGCGGGTCAGCCACAGAGGATCATGAGCATGATAGCATTGTGTTCAATAGTGTTTATTGGGTTCAATAGGATTTCATGGTTGTTTGGGAGGTGTGGCTCATGTTTCTATACCGTTCACATTCTTCTAAATATTATGACGAGTAAATAGTCAATATATTATATTATATGTAGAAACTGTAATGTTATTTTCTTGCTAGGAGTAAGACTAATTCTGACTATTAAAGAAAACGGTTTTAATGTTCTGAAAGCAGACACAAATTACAAATTGAGCGTTGCATATTTCCATCATACTGGTGGGACTGAAGCTCACATGGGCTAAACTCTCCATGGATCTCCTCTCTCCAGAGCGTTGTGGGGGCAGTGAGGAGCCTCCCTCCGGGCTCTATGCTAACTGTGAGCAGTGACCTGGTAGACGACCTGCTGGTCCAGCTTATCATGAAGCTCCACCCCCTCCAGGGGCTGGACGGCTACAGGCAGCTGGACCAGCAGAAGCTCCTGGCCCTCACTCTCCAGGTAGGTTACAGTCATACAACACTACTAGTGGTACTACTGCCGATACTATCACTACGACTACTACTCCAACGAGTACTACATCACTGCTAATGCCAATCGTCATTGATCGTCGTTGAATCCAATGAAGTCATCTAAGTCAAAACTCTTCCAACATTTCTTTTCTTTTCTCATCTCCATCTCAAACTCCGGACTCATCCTTCTGACTCTTTTCCCCCTCAGATCCATGGTACTTCTCTCTCACTATCTTCTTTCTGTGTTTCTCCTCCCTCTCACCTAGCTGAGTGCGCTGACTCTGGAGATGCTCAGGAACATGCCTGGTGTGGCTGTAGTCACTGCTCTCCCTCGTCCCCGCTGGAATTTCAGGAGACTGACCTTCCAGGTTCAGAGCCATCTGATGGAGGTCTTTGGTACCTTTTACCAGGTAGGACTGTTTTCCATTCAGGGCCGTTGTAAGACCGCCACACAACACTCCATAAGAACGCTGTCATCTACTCCAGTACCATGAATCAACCCAAAACCTTGAGTTGCATCTCAATATGATGAACTTCATCAAATCAAATCACCAACCTGCCCTGCATGTTTGTCTCTCAAAGCTCTGAACAGGATGCCTTGTTTACCTCAACTCTCCCCCATTAAGACGTCTCCTCTCTTTTTGAAGGTCAAGAAACTGATGGCTGCGGGGAACCCTGAACTCCTCCGCTGCATCCCCAGGCAGGTCATCGAGGTCGTTCTGGCCCAGCACCATGCAGTCGCCACCAAGGGAACCCCCGCCCTCACCAAGGGTAACCACATAGAAGGACCGACTGAGAATAACTCTAAAACCTGTAAAATGTGTTGAATACTAGCAGAGTTTTGCCAATATAATTGATGCAGAACAAGCCTCGATGATATTGCAGATACATGTGTTTCTGTATGCTTGCCATCATAATTCCACTTCAGCGTTGACCAGTGAAATTCCCTTCCATTTCAGGAGTCCTCAATAACGTGTTGAGGTTCATCTGATTGTTTCTTTCCTTCATCCCCCTGCTCTGGTTCTGCTCTCAGCTCCCAGTGAGGAAGAGGACCGAACGCAGAGCAGGCTCTTCAGCCAGACGCTCCCTGAGATGGGAAGGGATCCGCTGTTCCAGGACTTTGGATCCTGGATCCCGCACGCCAAGCTCTTCTGCGCGACTCTTCCGGAAATTAGTGACGAGGTCATCGCGGATTACCGCCACGTGGTCCTCCAACGCCGCTCATCCTCCTACACCACCTGGGTTGAAGGAAAGTACTTTGTCAGAGACGACTGCGAGGAAGCGACCTCGTCGTTAGACAACGTCACCCCAGCTGACACTGCTTTTGTGGTGGATGGCAGTGGTGAAGCCCTCCAGAGGGACTTCCAGGACAGCCAGGAAGACAGGAAGCTGCTGCAGGGTCCGACAGAATCAGAGCCTTCCTCTCTGCCAGGCTCTAGCCAGAGTTTTATCGCCTGTAATCCCGTGCTGACTGGAGCCCTGCGCCCTTCAGGAACTCAGCCACTGCCAGGATGCTCTGCTGCTGCGGGTGTGACCTCTGCTGTACGTTCATGAAAACACAATAACATAGGCTTCAAGTGTTCATTTCAATGTACACTGAAATGTTATCTTCCTCCAACATGGTTATCCTGCACATTTTATGACTCCTCCTCCTAGTTTTTTAGACAGACTAAGCGGTCTTTTCCCCCGTAAAACAGGACGTTCTTATCCAGCGGTCCACTGCTAGCCAGATTGTAGGAGAGCTATTCAGAGGCCAGGACCAAACCTTTTACCGGTCACAGGCCTGCAAGTACCGGGCCTTTGAGAAGGAGATAGTGGAACATGTCCACCTGCTGCTGGAGAAGGAGGCTGCAGCGTACCGGAACAACCGAGTGTTTAGAAAGACTCTGGAGCGCCTGAAGGACCCTGTGCAGGAGGTCTGCTTTAGGTTTTTGGATTGTTATAACATTGTGACTTTCTATTTCAGGATGTCCTTAAACTGGAACAGCATGTGTCAAGATAGAGAAAAAGAGCAATTATGATTCACTGTCCAAAGAAAATAATATATGAAGCACAATAATGTACTGTGATCAAAATACATAGAAATGGTGTATATGCTCAAATTGTCACATTTACGTGCAATTTATAATGTGGCATATTTTTCATGGAGATGACCTACAGCTATTAAGTTTGCATAGGGAAATTACAGCTGTGGTCATTCAACAGCTCAGACTGGCCGTTGAGCTTCGGAGGCCCCTGAGACACAAGTTGAACGTGGCCTTGCCCTACGTGTGGCTGACCAGGGAGGGCTTCATGCAGGACCCCCAGGTAGCCCTGCTGGCCTGCTCCCTCGTGGCAGAAGAGGTGCTCAACCACATCAAGCCCTCTGTGAGATTCAGCGAGGACGTCCAGGGAGGAGACAACACCCCCTATAGCATGAACATCCCTGTGAGGAAGGGGGAGGAAGGAGAAAGGGAGGGACCTCTCACCCTGCTGGAGGAGCGTCTTCACAACGAGTGCAAAGCAAACAGGGAGGAGTTCCTCACCTGCCCAGAGAAGGTCAGCCATCTTAATCTGTCAGTTCAGCACTGACTTGACGCGCAAGGCAAATATTTCACACAACAGTAATAATAACTTGTGTATTTGCGCCATTCCTTTTTACATAGTCTCAACAAATAATGAATTTATATCTTATATCGCTGTAGATTGAGATATGCTATAACAGATATTCTTTTGATAAACAGGAGCCCGAGCTGAAAGAAGTAAAAAAGAAAACTAAGTGGTTCTCTTGGCTTTTCCGGCTCTTTGGCTACAAAAAGAACTGAGAACGACACTTAACATAATGGAAGCCTACATGGACATCTGGTTTGGGAAGCTAAATTTGACATAGACTTGGACATCTAACGACGACATCTTATTTGGAAACATGTACTCCAACCAGGGACACCAACCGTTGACATCTTCCATGACATCTGACATGGTAACCAACAATAAACATGCTATGGACACCTTCCACAACGATTTTTTTAATCTAAATTTCGTTCTCTTTTCTTTTACTGTATTTTTATTCAACATCAATTGAAACAAAAAAAAAAGTTTTATTTACCAGTGTTTCATTTTATTAGGCCTATTTCATTTATTATTTTTATTTCCCTGATGACTCCCCATAATGACTGCAAAAACAAGAATAATGAAACGTTGATGTTACGATGTTGATGACAAATTACGTTTTATCCAAATGAGGTTTGACTCCTTCTCAATAGGTGGCGCTCTATTCATTTAACGTGATTCATCTTGCTCACATGCTCCTTCTCCAATCTCTTCGTTTGCTTTTTTGTGCGACGAGGTGTCCTCCATGGTGTCATTGCAGGGTTCAGGGTGAATACACAGAGAAACAACACAAAATCTTGAATAATGTCTGGTTACACGCCGGACGAGAGGCTACGCCTCGAGCAGATCACGAAGCTCAGAAGGCAGTGGCTGAAGGACCAGGAGCTCAGTCCCAGAGAACCCGTTGTCAAGCCAACGTCTCCCGGCGCCGTCACTAAATTCTGGAATAAATTTCTTGAACCCAAGAGTCTGTGGAGACTTTACGTGAGTGTTAGGTTTCTGAGTGAAACAACATCGTGTTATATTCCAATGCAGTCTAGGGTTGACGTGGTCATCTAGAGGTCTTTTCAGACCTCGGTCAGAAACAGCCTATTTTGTGTTGCAAGTGAAATTTGAATTGAAAAGTATAGGAGTGTACCTAAACCATTGGTCTACTGCAAAGACTTCTATGTATCTTAACAGTCTACTGCTAATCAAAGACTTCTATCTATCGTAAGTCTACTGCCCAAACAAGTAGCCTCTAAATGTAGTCATAGTCCCTAGCATTACAGCATACACCTGCTCACTTTAGTAATATCCTACACGAATACAGTAAATGGTCTAGAGGTCCCCATCTTTCCTTGAAAGGGGTATTATGGTATGTCTTATGTTAACAAATGCTTCCGAACATTGATGACCACTTGTCTTTAACGTTGGCTCATGTTCTGCTTTTCTGCTTTTTCTCCTACTTCAGACGTACAAAGCATACAGAGGTGGATTGTTTGCACTGGGATGTGTGTTGACGCCAGCGTGGATCGTTCACTACTGTGTCAAGTACCATGTGGCTGTAAGTCCACTCGTAACCCATTGGTTCTGGTTTAGATGCCATGCATGAAAATTGCATGCCTGCCTTAAAGTTATACATCTGTAAATTGACAAATATATCTATGTATATACTGATGATGTGAACATTTACAAGCGAGTTGTATTAAATTTCAGTGATTATTTCTTCCACAGAACAAGCCATATGGAGTTGTAGAAGCAAAACCGAAGTTGTTTCCTGTAAGTGCATATCTTTATTCATTGCATTTTGTCATCATTGTATTGATTTTAGTACTAGATATGATCTTAACAAGCCTAGGTGACTTAAGCTCATGGTAGCCTTATCAATATTTGCCTGATATGCCAGTATGAAAACTTATAAATGTAAGTACATCTTTATAAGTCCTCTCCTGTGGTGTATATATATATATATATATATATATATATATATATATATGAGAGAGATCTATTAATTTTAATAGCTGCTACATTGGTTGCTTTTTATACCCTTTTATAACATTGGCCCCTACATTTCCCTATTGGCCAGGCTCTAATATATATTTATTCATTCCTCCACATGAAGGACATCTTACTATTTGTGGGCTTGTTCAGGCCTGTCTCTTTTTAAAACTATTGTCGCAATAATATCCCCATGTGACACTATTCATAATCTACACCCTCATTTTCTGCTTGTTTTAGGGGGACATCATCGTGGAGACGGGGGAAGTTGTTCCTGATATCCCCACAACCCACAGTCACCACTAACGCCACAAGTTCAAATGTATTTTGCGTCATTATAAAAAAACCTATATGTTATTAAAACATTTCCAAATCATATAATGACCAGTTTTTCCTTTTTTATGTAGTAAATGACACATAGACTCAAAGTCTACTTGAGGACGTTCTCAGCCACATCGAGATCAAATCTGTCTGTATGCAAATTGAATATCCTTACTGTCACTAACATTGGGCCACAATCTCAATGCCCCTCTGCTACCTCATTATTTGTAATAAAAGGATACTCATTAGGGGTGGTAGTAGTTCAGTGGGTAGAGCGGGTGGACAGAGCGGGCCGTTCACTAACCGTAGGGCCAGCGGTTCCTCGATCCCCCTCCAACTGTTTCAAGTTTCAAGACCTTTATTGTCAAATGTGCAGCATCACTTATAGTCATACTGTTCAATGAAATGTATTGGACAAGGCCCGTTCCAACATGGAAGGAAAATCAAAGAAAACAGTGCCAATTAAATCAAATACCAGAAGTACAGAATAACAGTAAGAGCAACAATGGAGAATGATTTGTAGCAGCATTGTAGAAATATAAAGTGCATACTGAAAGCATGTAAGTATTTACATCATACATAAACTGGAGGGTTGTACATGAGCTTTCACGGAAGCAGTGGTAAAACATGACAATACAGATGTGCAGGAGTAAAGTGCAAGTGCATGTACGTTTTGTACAGTATTATCCAGTATTTTTACATGGTCTTACATAGAGTGTTGAGTTATATGGTCTGAATTTTCCCATCAAATAATGACAGCATATAAGTGTTTACATCAGTGGCTATTGACAATGGGTTTGAGGTAGCGGTAGGGGAAGACTTCAGCGGTTCAGAAGCCTGATAGCCTGTAGGTTAAATATGTCCTTCAGTTGCAAAGTGCGTGACTGACCACTCCAGTACCGTCCTCCAGACGGTAGCAGGGTGAAAAGTGAGTTTGCTGGGTGGCTGGGGTCCCTGGTGATGTTGTGTGCCTTCCTCAGGCAACGGGTGGGGTAGATATCGTCTAGGGTGTGCAGCACCCTGCAATGGTGGTCTGGGCAGTTTTCACCACTCTCCGTAGTGCCTTGCGGTCCTGGGCGGAGAAGCTGCCGTACCAAGAGGCAGCCAGAGAGAATGCTCTCGATGGTGCATCTGTAGAAGTTTGTGAGGACGTCAGGGGACACGCCAACCTTTTTTAGCCTCCTCACGAAGAAGAGGCATTGGCGGGCCGTCCTTGCTGTGGTGTCTGTGTGGTGAGTCCAGGTGATTGTTGTCAGATATATGAAGACCAAAGTGGTGGACTCTCTCCACTTCAGCTCCATTGATGATTATGGATGAGTGTCTATGTGACCCCCGCTGCACCTTCCTGCGGTCCACTATACGCTCCTTGGTCTTGCCTACGTTGAGAGAGGGGTTGTAGTCCTGGCACCACACTGCCAGGGAGTTAACCTCTTCTCTGTAGGCAGTCTCATCGCCGTCTGTAATGAGTCCCAGGATGGTGGTGTCATCAGCAAACTTGATGATGCGTTTGAGCTGAAAGTGGAGACACAGTCGTGAATGTACAGAGAGTATAGGAGGGGACTAAGGGGCATCAGTGCTGAGGGGCATCAGTGCTCAGAGTGAGTGAGTGAGTGCGGAGGAAGTGAAGTTGCCCACTCTGACCACCTGAAGTCTGCCCACCAGGAAGTCCAGGACCCAGTTGCAGAGGGCAGGGCTCAGTCCTACGTCCTTGAGCTTGGTGATGAGCTTCCCAGGAACAATAGTGTTGAATGCTGAGCTGTAGTCAACAGCATTCGGACATACTGTGTGTGTTCCTCTTGTCCAGGTGGGAGAGATCAGTGTGACATGCCATGGATATGGTGTTATGGAGCGTTTTGGGCGGTATGCAAACTGAAGAGGGTCTATTACAGGGTGTTAATCATTCAGGCTGGTGACCTGGACTTTCTTGGAGACAGGTACAATGGTAGAGGACTTGAAGCAGGTGGGGACCTCCGACAGGTTCAGGAAGAGGTTGAAGATGTCAGCAAACACCTCAGCTAGCTGTTCGGCACAAGCTCGGAGTACACTGCCTGGGATGCTGTCTAGTCCTGGAGCCTTGCAGGGGTTGACCTTTTTAAAGGATCTGCTCACTGGATCTGCTATGGATAACATTAGTGGGCAGTCATCCTTCTCTTTAGGTAACCTTACAGCCGGGAAGATGTTGCTTTCCTAAAAACGAGCGCAAAAGTTGTTGAGCTCGTCTGGCAGCAAGGCAAAGGCTGAACAGCACCATTACCTCTCCCTTTGTAGCCTGTCAGAGACCTCAGACCACTCCACATCCCCACTCTGGGGTCAGAACCTTTGTAGTGGGACTCCAGTTTGTCCTTGTAGTTCCGCTTGGCTGTTCTGATGGCCTTACAGAGGACATACCTGGACTGCCTGTAAGAATCCAGGTCCCCGGAGGAGAAAGCGGCGGATCAGGCCCACAACTGTCTGCATGTCGAAGTGTCCTTGAGCAAGACTCTGAACCCCAACTTGCTCCCCGGGCGCTGAACATAGCAGCCCACCATAGGCGTAGTCACGGGCGGTTCTTGACGGGCCTAGGCCCGCCTAATTGTCAGTCTTGCTCGTCCAATCAGAGGGATTTCCTTCGTTTACTTTGTTTACAAGTTTAAAATGTTTCAGTGTAATTTGTCAGCTGTGTATCAAATGCCTTTGACCGTTTCATCCTAAAATATACGATATTCAAAATCCACATTGCCTTAGCCTTAGCCCACCCAAAAGTCGGAACCTAAAACGTGTCTGCCTATCTTATCTTATGTTCATCTTATGTTACAATTACCTACAATAAGATGGGTCAAATGAAGAAAACAAATTTCGTTCCCATATAATAAAAAAAATACTGAGAATGACCAATAAAATCCGAAAGGTCTCTAATTGTTCAATAAAATAATCCGAAAATTAAATTTTATAAGTAGAAAACATTTTTGAATCTGGCAATCAGTGCATAACATGAAAATGTATTTAATTTGAGTGCAACCGTGTTGCAGTTAGAGTCCTTTAGTTGCAGTGTACGGTTTAGTTAGTCCCTCCCGAACCGGATATTGCGTAGTCAGATTGTGCATGCACCATCGCTAACTTTACATTTGGTTGTACAACTCAAAAGGGCTATACTGTATTCATATATTGTACACCAGCGAGGCAATATTTCAAGATCCTCTGCCCTGGGAACGATACTACGTCAAATGGGTCCTTTGTCGATCTCCAACCGATGAGCTGTTCGATGATTTTGAGGTAAGTACGATGGGACTTGTTTTTCCTCAAACCCTATTCACCACAGTTCACGTTAGCTAACTGGAGTCAGACACCGACCACCTCAGCATTTTGTTTCCATATGTCAAAGAGTTATACAACGGCACTGTTCTCTCGTCTTTCCATATGGTCGGTCGTGTTACTAGACAACAATACAATGTCGTCCTGCCTGTTAACAGTTGTACTCGGTCTTCACCAGTGCTAGCTGCGCTAACGTCAACAAACCAACACAATTGCAATGACTACTACTACGAGTACAGTTGTAACAGCTTGAGCGTAACAGCTTGTTTGCCGGATTACCGTCTGTCAACCTAATCATTTAATTTCAAGTCCCTTTTAAATAAACCATTATATTATACAAAGTCATTAAGCAACCGTTTTGACAATGGTTGTGTAGTCTAACGTTATTGGCCAGCATTGATTGTAGTCCATCTCTTATATTTGTTTTTTGTATTTTTAATCGCTTTTCACAACCATATAAACCATAAAACATTTCCAAAATGTATAACCTGGGTGGATTTAGCAGCTATGTCGAACAGTGACAAGTTACATGTGTTTTTTAAGGAGTCACAGAATAGCACATGCTCTGACTGCAGATTCCTTTTCGGACCAAGAATGCAGGGCAAATAAAGACAAAGTCAGAATCTGACAATTTATCACCAGGATTGCTACGAAGATCATCTATCAATTATATATTATATTCTCTTTCAGATTTTTCGGATCTTAACGCTGTATCATGGGAACATTACATCATCAGTCTTGAAATGAACTGAAACCGACTTGACGTGTTTGTCATAAGTTCGTCTCCCCCTAAGACGATGTCAGCCTCAAAAATTGAACTGCGTCCACGTCAGAAGCATGGCACAAACAAAACCTCCGGTGACACGTCCAAAGATGTGTCTCCGGACTCCAAGTGCCCCATCTGTCTGGATGCCTTCAACAACATGTCCTACCTGGACCTGTGCCTGCACAAGTTCTGCTTCCGCTGCATACACGAGTGGTCCAAGAACAAAGCAGAGTGTCCTCTGTGCAAGCAGCCGTTCAACTCCATCTACCACAGCATCAAGTCAGACCAAGACTTCAAGAAGTACGACCTGAGGCCCACCGACAATGGCTCCTTCGGGAGCTTCGGCGGTGTGCGGTTCCGGTACCACACCACCATGACGGGCGTGCGCCAGCGGGCCGAGAGGAGAACCGCCACCCCACCCGACAACGGCGTGATGTTCGAGAACTGGGGAGACGCCTACCAGCTGCACGAGCGCAACCTGCGGCGCATGATGTCCAGGTTGGCGGCGGGGAGGCGGGCCGCCAGCGAGGGCCGGGCAGTCCGCGCCATCCGGGAGCAGGAGATGATCGCCTTCAGGAGGGGACTGTACCGACGAGGCATCCGCGTGCAGTCGGTGGAGGACGGCGGCCGCTCCCGGGACACCACGGCCGAGTTCTACCAGAGGAACCCGGCGTGCCTCCACAGACTGGTGCCCTGGCTGAAGAGGGAGCTCATGGTGCTCTACGGAGCCCACGGCTCTCTGGTCAACATCGTGCAGCACGTGGTGATGTCGCGCATCACCCGCTTCAATTTGGAGGCCAGCGACATCCTGGAGGAGCTCAGGCCTTTCCTCCAGGCACGCACGGAGCACTTCCTCCACGAGTTCACCAGCTTCGCCAAGTCTCCCTTCAACATGGAGGCCTACGACCAGCACGCCGTCTATGACTGCCCCGGTTCCCTGTTCGACGACGACGACAGCAGCTCCCACTCGTCTGTCATAGCCGTCTCGGAGGACGACCTGATGTCCGTGGATCGGGACACCCAGGGAGAGTCCATGTCCAGTGGCGCTCTCAGTCAGTCTGCGTGGGACGACGAGACGCCCGGGCCCTCGTATTCCACGACGGAAGAGAGGAGCAAAGCATGGCCGCTCTCCATACCAGACTCTGACAGCAGCCAGGAGGAAGTGCCGCAGGGATGCGGGGCCTCTTCGCACCCGAAAGCCCCTTCAAACCCAACGGTCATGGCACACGGCCTTGTCAAAAAAGATGGATCTCTTTCGTTCTCTGATGATGATGATGATGATGATGACGATGTTGATGGGGATGAGAATGACTGTGTTATTATAGGGTTCGTGAAGCCGGTGGCACAGAGGACCCCAGAGCTGGTTCAGCTCTCATCGGACTCAGAGGGATCTGTCCATGAGCAGATGGAACGATTTCCTCAGCTGCCTCAACACATTCGCTTCACCAGCCCCGGCGCCTCTCCTCTCCCCGCCACAGAGAGCAGCAGCCCTCCTGCCTCTGCCCCAAAAGCGAATTCGACATCTAAAGAACAAAGCGGCGCATCCAGGTCCAGAAGACACCATTTGTTCGAGAGGAAAAGCGACTACGACAAGTACAGCAGCAGCAGCAGCAGCAGGAGGCGGCGCAGTGCAGAGCGGTGCAGGGAACGGCGGCGGTCCAGGAGTGGAACCTGGTCGACGAGACCTAGGCGGGACAGGAGGTCGAGAAGCGCCAGCGATTCATCCAGGAGCCCCATGTCGTCTCTGAACAGCGCCGTAAGTCTGTTGAGGAGGCGTTCCCGGTCCAGCAGCAGCAGAGAGCGTTCCCGTCCAAAGAGGGACACTAAGGAGAAAAGGCGAGGCGGAGGCGGCGAGCCGCCGTGCAGCTACCAGTGGCAGTCCTACAGCCACTACGGCCGCGACAGAGACAACAGCTGGGTCCATTTTTCCGAGAAGACCACCTACTACTCCAGGGGCCGCAGGAACCGCAATTCTCGCTCTCGGTCCCGCAGCAGAGAGCCCCACCACAGCGGCCACAGGGAGGACGTTCCCTCGGGGACCTACGGCACGGGAAGCCGATCGCCCTCTTCCAAGAGACGGTCGAGCCAAGACAAGCCCGGTGGCAAGAGGAAGTACAAGACCAGGCACTTGGACGAGCCGGACCGCAGCGCGGCCCTGCGGTCGGCACCCGAGGCGGCGGGCGGCAGGGCCAGCGCCGGGAAACAGAAGCGGTCCAGGGAGAGGCCGGCAAGGAGGGACACCGGTTCCGGTGGGGACATCGAGGACGCAGGGAACGGGTCCGACAGAGGCAGGAAGCACCACAAGAAGAGGAAGAAGCACAAAAAGAAAAGCAAGAAGCACAGGAACAAGGAGCGCCCCGGGAAACGCTCGCCCACTGTCATCACCATCGAGAGCGACAGCGGGCATTCTGCCGACAGCAACGTTGACCTCTCAGGCAAGGGAAATACTGCCACGGCCGCGCCACCAGATACCGATGCCATAGACGGCAATGGCGATGTGTCAAAAAGTGATTCAATGCCAGCTGATGGTGTTTTACACCAATGATGAACAGATGTTGACAGTGGGAGGCTCACATTCAGTGGGAATGCCTTTCGTAGCATATGCCTTTTTTAATTGCCGACTAATTATTTTTCACCTCGAGGCCCATTGATGGTTTCACTTCAGATATGGGATGTGTTGTTTGATTTGGAATCAAAGGCCTAGCAAGTTGCAACACACACACATCATATTTGTGACTTTCGAACTTGTAGTATTGTTGCCACTTAACCCATCAAGTCAGGAAAGTATTTGACCTGTCTTCAAGTTACACTCTCAGGTATGACATTGTGTTCACATATTTTCTTCCAGAGGAACCACTTGTGTGCTTGACAATGAACCACCACTACTCATGCGCCCTTTTATAATTTCTTAATTCAGAGTTTGGTGTTGGTGATTTTGAAAGGAAACTTTTGTGGTATATTTTAATAAAAAACGGCGTCCAGTCTCTGGATCTGTTTGTAACCTAACCAAATAAGAAACTGTCCATTGGTGTACTTCATACTACTGAAACACATTAAAGGTATACTAGTGATGATCTTATTTTTTAATTAGGTTATTAGGTTATACAGACAGACAGAAATACTTTAATAAATACTCATACAAATATGAATAAAAAATACAAATACTCCAGTGGAATGGTAAGATGGTAAAAGGAAAAAGAAAAACAGTATAGAGTAGTCGCCGTGAAATATGAATATAAAATATACATCAATCTAGGCATAAACTATAAAAAAGAAATAGCATCACAATGTGTCAACAGGAAGAGGCCGCAAAGAAGTTATTTTGATGAAACGGCTGGGAAATGAGAACGTGTCCATTTTTGTCCATGATTTTTTTTTGAGTTAATATAATTTGTGTTTGAAATTGTAAATAATTATACTTGAAGAAAATAATTTTGAATAATGAATAGAAATATCCAGTAGAATAGAGTCCCATTTTGATATATTTTCTTAAAGGTAAAGGAGCAAATAGCAGACGCTTTTGTCCAAAGCAAATTACAATCAGTAAATCAGTACATTTGTGGGGTTCGACATGTGGACAGTTATCAAGGAGATCGAGCCGCCAACCATACCCAGGGCCGGATTAACAAATCATAGGCCCCTGGGCACAAATGTCTGATGCCCCCCCCCCCCCTCACCTGGACGCGGCCGTAAGAAAAAAAAAAAAAAATTATAAATTTTTTT
>JAOPUH010000104.1:8977368-8996118 GCA_027123175.1 Urophycis cirrata | reverse complement strand
GAACTACTGGTGGCGCTAGAGCGTTCAATGCAGAGCCATGAAAATTTGTGTGAGTGATTGGGACAGTGTCTTGACTCCAGGTACCAAGTTTGGTTACGCTACGTCATAGCATCTGTGAGATGACAGCGCACTTCCTGTTTGGCGGCTTCTCTGCCATTTTCGATTGCCTCTCATCTTGAAATTGAAAAATCTTTGAAATAACTTTTGTGCGGCTTGGTCTCAAGATCATCTGTGTCAAGTTTTGAGCGAATCGAACAAACTTTGTGACCCGTGAAGATTTTTAAAGCTTTGACATAATCCAATATGGCGGATGTCCAACATGGCCGAAGGTGACGGGCCATGTATCATTGAACTCAGGTTGATTCAAGGATTACAATGCTACACCACTTGTGAAAATCCCATGCACGAGTCAAGGTCCACGTCACAAATGCATTTCCAACTTTCACCCATTGGTGGCGCTAGAGTTGGGGCATAGAGGTCTGTTAATTGGTGAGAGTGATCATGGGACTGTCCCGAATCTGTGCGCTGAATTTCATAACGTTTGACCAAGCGGTTAAATTTTCGGCCAAATTTTGACACGTTGGTGGCGCTAGACGGCTGGGTTTAGTGGTCCGTAAATGAGTGTGAGTGGTCAGTAAAGTGGTCCGAAACTTTCAGCCAAATTTCAGCACTTTTTACCAATGCGTTCTATGGGCTGCCATAGACTTCAATGGCAGAGGAAGTATAATAATAATAATAAGAAAACATAGAATCACTATAGGTTGTCTCGCAGCTTCGCTGCTTAACCCCCAAATACAGCAGCTACTAGCCGCAGACTACGGCCAGCTAACAGCAACCAGCCTCAGGACAGGAGGCAGCGGTGGTGGGCTGCTAGCACGTTCAGCCCCCAAGTCGTTGACAGTTTTCATTTCAAGTTGCTGTTGTTGCTGTAAATCATCTTGCTCAACAACACCGGTGTTGGTGGCAGAGTTGTGTTTGACGAAAAATGTGTCAATAGATGGCACGCTTTTTAAAAGTAAAGCCTCCCTTCCTCCTTTTTCTCTCTTCCTTTTACGTTTGCTACAGCCACTTTCATTCATTTTGGCTAATGGCTAATAACTGACTAGCAGCAGTGTGGTAAAAAATGGGCGGGTACAACAACAAAACATCGTGACGCAAGATACGTTCATTTTATTTAGGTAGAGCTGCAAGGCAGTCAAGGCAACATATAGAGAAATATTGTCGGGCAGTTACTATATTTGTTAAACAATAAATCACATAATTTCATTGAAATGTAAAATAAATAAATACATAAATAAAATAAATAATAATTAAAAAAAAAAAACGATCTGCAAGGCGGGCCCCCTCTATGGGCGGGCCCCTGGGCCCGTGCCCTGAAAACCCATTGGCTAATCCGACCCTGACCATACCGTTAGTGGACGACCCGCTCTGTCTACCCGATCTACTGCCGCCCTGCAGGTACACTGCCAATATGAAGCACATCTACGCTCTGAAATGTGATACAATATATCAGAGGTCAGAAAGATTATTTATATTAGTTTATTGCCAAGTAGGTTCGCCCATACAAGGAATTTGACTTGGTGGTTGGTGTGTGACAATAAACGATATACAATAACAATAAACACAGTGCAGATGGTGGGACCTAATATAAAATATGGGAGATTAATTTCAAGTGAAGGATGCCCACATTAAACTAAACACAATGTTAGGTGAGTTCCATCTGAAATATACACTATAAAATGTTATAATATGTTCTTCTTTTATTGTAATAGGTCAACACAGTTATTCGTTTCTAGTGTCAACCCCCCCCCCCAAAAAAAAAATCGACGTTTATTTCCAATATCTAATTTAATGTTCATTTCAAATATACAACAACGAAAAAACAGTCTGGTGCCAATTTTGATTTTGATATTTTATTGTCGGGTTTCTGTTCCACTTCTTAGCGTGCTGCGTGTGAATTCCTTTCTTCTACTGTCTATGGTGAATTCAGTGTCAACGAACACAAACAAGAAAGAAAAAAACACAATCTATATTTTTTCTTCTTTTGTCACACTGGGCAATAATTCTAGCCATACATTAACAGCTGGGTGCAAATGCAGAGAACAAATTTCGTACACATAACTAGAAAATACTGGGCATGACTAAAATCTAATCTAATCTAATCTTAGGTCAACGGAGTGCAGATGGTGGGACCTAATATAAAATATGGAAGATGAATTTCAATTGAAGGATGCCAACAACAAACTAAACACAATATTGGGTGAGTTTAATCTGAAATATACACTATACAATGTTGTTATAATATGTTGTATATATATTGTATTCTTTTGTATTTTTTTAAGCGCTCTACAATATGATGAGCTGTAAAAACAAGAGGATCCAAATGCATTCCACCACTTTTCACCAGTTTGCAGCTCAATGCTCGCGAGGAGTAGAGGCGCTCCTTTTGCGGAAGTGTCTCGGAAACGTGCCACTGCCGTCTCTACCAACAATGGCCAGCCAAATTCACGTTAAGGTAATATCTGGACGGATAAGACAAATTAATCTCTTAACTCACAAACTGGGCGCTACAGGTGCATGCTGTTGTGCTTCCCAACAGTCTCCATTGCTAATCTATTCAATCGTTTCCCGTTCGTCAAGCGTCAATTGTGCTTGTAGGGCCATGCAGGGTTATGTTTCTATCATGTAATACCATTTGTGATTGAATGCAAGGCGTTTTCTACAATTCTGCAGTTCAAATGAGCAAGTATGGTTGCAGACATTTATATAGATATATATATCTATATAACTGTATATATATATATATATATATACATATATCATATCCATGTCGATTAGTAGCTATAGGGAGGGCTAGTATCTGACTAGCCCTTCTGCACCACGTTGTCATTTTCCATTTGTCCAAAAAAGGTAATGCTATTGGCATAACTGCGCCATAATACATTGCTCCCTGCCTTGTTTTTAATGGACTTGGGGTTATCATAAATTGATGAATTGAATGTTTAAAACTGTTCCCTCTTAGATCGGAATAATCGGGGGATCAGGGCTCGATGACCCAGATATCTTGGAAGGAAAGACTGAGCGATACGTCGACACGCCGTACGGAAAGGTCAGTCTGAAACCAACACAACGATTAAAGGGATCACCTTGTGCATTGTTTATGGCTAACAATTTAATTTGGTTTACAGCTAGAATAGGTTTACATGCTTTCATGTTAAAAATGCACTATTATTATCACACGATTCATTGCTGCAGAAGCGCTTTGACCTTTTGTAAGAAACGCCCAGTTTTAACCATAGAAATGAGTAATTCTTCTTCTTATATGGTTTTAACCACTGCGCTTTAAGGTCCCCCTCCGGAAATGCCCCGTCAGCTCTGATTGGTCAGCTGGCCCACTCTGTTGTGATTGGTCAAACGCTTAGCCCGTGTATAGGCCATCTCGTGCACCTGAACTCTGAACCCGCATAAATACGCCGTCGAGCGGAATTACTATGCCAAACCTATGGGCGGCAGTGTAGGGAGAAGGATAAAGGCATGCAAGCCAATCAGAATCCTCAGAATCAACAACAACGAATAACACGAGCGCTCATTCGCCTCTGCTCCTCGATATAGTAGAACTGCTATACTATATCGAGGAGCAGAGGCGAATGCACAAACGTGATAACGAGTACCACCTTATCAGCATCCATGATAGCCAAACAAACTGTAAACATAGGGCGCTGACATGACGTGAAGCATTTTCTGGCGCATAGAATGAGCGTGAGAACCTAAAACCCCGTTTCTCCCAGTTGACACGACAACACACAACCGGAGTTTTCCAAATTCTCCACTTTGCCCGGAGTTCTTAGAAATAATCGTTTTCTCTGATATAAACGGAGTTTTCGTGGAAATGAGAGGCCAAACCGCATGGAAATATCTGCGTTTTCCCATCGTGTAAACGGGGCCACAGTCGCAACCAAGAGTGGAGCAGGACGTTTCACAGTGCTAAGTAGTTGTGTTGTACTACTCCACAATACAAAGTTGACTGACAAGAGGTACATGTTTGATACTGTCTTACTTGCACTTGTGGACACTGCGGCGGAATGCTCAGCGAAGTGGAAAACATCTGCTGCAAAGAAATACAAAAGAAAGTGAAGTTAGTATAAGCAATAGCCTCTGTATCACGTCAGGCTCCTCTATCAGCTGATTGACCTTTTGAGGCGTAAAACAGAAGGAGTGTAATTTTACGTTACATGAAATGAGATACAACTGTCTAAAATGAAATCGGCACGGCAAGGTCTCATTTTACCACATGCCCCAAATAATTAGCAAAGACATTAGAAATACATGTTTTTCTCAATTTCTTTTTTTTCTTTTTTTAACGAACAAACTGTCAGCTGGTGCTACTTGAGAAGGGTTGTCGTCAGAGTTGTCATCTCGCCGTTTGTGGTATTCCGGATACGCCAGGAGTTTCCTGATCCGGATGGACAGTATGTTGGCTTCCCACCACCCCTTGGCTAAAGAGGGAGACATGGCGGCAACCACGAACGCCTTGGAGGGACCCTCATACTGGAATGAAAGGTCCTTGGGTAGGGGGATTGTCTTGAACTCCTCACCAAATGGCGTTGGGTCCTCAACACCTCATCAAGGAAGAGCCTCATCACGTCATCTACATAATCTGTAAAATATTGCAAACAATCGTATTTGTGTTTTAAAAGAAAGTACTTTTTGGAATCCGCCTTCCTTGTACATATGTTAAGTATTTACACTTAACATACATTGGCCATACATACAGTTTACATGGTCAATGAAGGGTCTGTCTTCATTTGCTTTGCGGTACATTCACATACACCTGTAAACGCATGTTGACAGACACCCACAATATATATATATATTTCTATTGTATACAGCCCCAGCTTTGGTACTTGGGAATAACTTCACTGTTGGGTAAAAAAAGAAAATATCCTCCATGTAACAGAGCTAAATAAAAGTCATGAAATGAAAGTCAAACAGTGGCTCAGAACACGTTAACCAACAGTGTATTGTGGCTGTAACATTACAGCTTGTGGAATCGTATATCTAGAAAACCAATGCCATATTTCTACACATTTTTAGGTAAAGGTGGGCCTACAGCCTATTGGCAAAAGAACGTGAACACTTGCTTACTTTCCAAGTTAGGTAGCAAGTAAGCCAAAACCTACAGCTGATTAACCAAAACCTTTGAACGCAATAACATTAGCTAGCAAGTTAGCCGAGGCATATAGCTGGTAAACCAAAACATTTGACCACCAATAACGAGAGCTAGCAAGGTAACCGAGGCCTGCAGCACACTAAGCAAAGACAATTCAACACAACATTGAGCTAGCAAGTTAGCCGAGGCCTACAGCTAACTGACCAAAACTTTTAAACAAATTAACGATGGGTAGCAAGTTAGTTGAGACCTTTGATTGTAATAATGTGAAGTACCAGGTTAGATGAGGCCAACTGGTAACTCGCCAAACATTTGAATGAAATAACGTGAGCGAGCAGGTTAGACCACAGCCCGATTAACAAAAACGTTTGCATGCTAATGTCAATTCGCAAAGCTTCAACCAACAACTCTGCACAGGAACATTTGTTAGGATCTAACAAAAAGATCTAACAAAAAAGTGCCTTGTTTGTTTTAAACAAAAGATATCATCAAGGACGCATACGGAGTGTGCTCCTGTGCCCGGTTCAAGAAGCACTTCTCGTTAAAGTGAAAGGTGTTCTCCAAACTAATTTGGACCACTGAATCCTCAGTTTGTCCATAAAAGTCCTAAAAAAGGAACTGATGGCAACAGTGCGATACCACAATCTCTCTACCGCTCTAACTAGCTTGATTTCAAGGCAAGCAAGTTTTCCGCCAAGCAGGACTTTGCGCGTGATGATGAACGGAAGTCCCGAAAGGAAACAGGATGTCCCTGCCCGCTACCGAGAGATACCGTGGGACAGAAAACATGGCGGGGACATTGACATTTTTGGCTTTGCAGACCGTATGCATGGATAGCTATGTAACATACTAAAAGAAAGGGGAATCTACAATACTGCAATGTATGACTGAATCTGTGTATACAGAAACTCAAGTTTTGTCAGCTGATGTATTTGGATGGATGGCTTACCTTTTATTCGTCTTGTATCCTCTCCAACAGCCTTCAGATGCGCTGATAGTAGGGAAGATCAAGAACGTTGATTGTGTACTTCTCGCAAGGTGAGCTATTTTCGACAATGGACCGACTACACACACTGGTAACATGTCACCACACCCACCACATGTATCTTGCACCAAACGTGCAAGATGGAGAACACAACTAGCCCGCAACAGACTGGAACGTACCCGAGGGGATTGCAGGGTGTAGTTGCGCACTGTTGGGTGTGTATATCTTTCACTCAAGTCTCATTGGTTTCTTACAATCACAGTCATCTCTCCAACTCGACCATTCTTTCGCAATGTTGGTGCAACTCGACTCACCGCTTTTAGTTCCTAGATCTGTCTACAAAGATTTCAGGCTACTCCATTGAGCCATGGTTGTACTTCCTGGAAGCCTCTTCCCTCACACCATATCCATGTCAACCAGTAGAGGGCGCGCTAGGCCTAATTTTGTGCGGCTGGTGGGGGCCGGTTGTTGGTGTGTGTGTGTGTGTCATTAATGTCATGATTGTTTTAACATACTGTATACATATTTAATATACATGTTGTTTAATTTTTATACTTCTTCAAATATATTTGTTATGAACAAATGACTGATTGATTATTAATCGTTGCCACTTAGGCACGGGAGGCAGCACACCATCATGCCCTCCGACGTCAACTACCGGGCCAACATCTGGGCCCTGAGGGAGGAGGGCTGCACTCACGTGCTGGTCACCACGGCCTGTGGCTCCCTCAGGGAGGAGATCCAGCCAGGGGACATCGTCATCATCGACCAGTTCATTGACAGGTAGTCCCCTCAAGACGATAGGGCGCCTCAGTGCAGTGTTTTGTATTGTTTTCCTTTCTTTTGTGTTTGTATGTTTGTTGTTTCAGCCGTCCAACATTGTGACGTAGGGGCTTCTTTGAACTCGAATTTTGGCAAGTATTTCTAGAATATATGTGTTAGGTTTTTGACACCACTGAACTCCCCAGTTGTATATCGGGGAGCTGGATCCAACTCCCCAACTTTGCGTAGGGACAGCAGACCTAAAAATGGAGTTGATGAACAAGTAAAGAAAAATGGAGTTAGTAAAAAAAAAAAAAAGTAAAGAAAAATAGACTTGATTGAATAGATTGAAAGAAGATGGCAAAATAAGTGAATTCACAAAATTGAAGCTATAATGGGCTATGATTGTGTATTTGGATACATCAGATCTATAAATGCGTACGTGTACTTCAACGATGTGTACGTGTGCGGTATATAAATAGGATTATAGTATTGTTCCCAGGTGGGCCTGGCTGATGTTTCAACTTGAGAGCTGTCATAACAGTTGGTGTTAATGTTAATTTCTCTTTGGTGCTGGTTTGCATTTGGGTGATGAAAGAATACTGAATCCTAGGAGTATCTCCAGGCATGATTGAATATTCAGCTGCTGCAGGGCAATTGTGTTATTTTATATTCAGCACAGAGACCTAAATGTCACTGGTGCCTGCTGTCTAATTGAAAATATCAGTGATATATGTACAGTATATATATATATATATATATACATAATTCCCTTTTTCATGAGAGAATGCTGATCTTAAGTAATTGTGAGCACCTTCCCACAAGTTTCACTCAGGATGTTGACTCTTTGTGGGGAAAACGTCAGTCAAGTTATTAGCTGTTTTGTGACATGCCATATCTCAAATTAGTCGAGATGGGTGTTAAGCAGTCAACGCATAATGGTAACCATACTATCCTCGGTGAGGTAGGCTTAAAACTACAACAATACCAACAATAACAACAATACCAACAATATGTGGATGGGTTATGGTTCCCATTTTGCCCAAAGCTTCACATCATTTTTTTCCTTGGGGCATTTTTCTTGCGTGTCTGTAGCCACGAGCAAGTCAGGTGGGCTGTTGAAAGAAAACACAATACAGATCTTTCGATCACGAAGGCCACTTCCTGTCGTCTTTCTTTCCCACACTGCATATCAATTACCTTGTGACTTGTGAGAAAAATTGCAAACATATTTGTTTTTTTGCTCAGCGAGCTGTCGGTGACACCTAATCTGTCTTTTAGTGGCTCCCTTAAAGTACATCCTTACTGGCCCCTGCTCAAAAGTCATTGTAATTATCTAAAGTAAACCGTGAGATTTTACTCCGGTTTGAAGTTTTGGTACTTTTGTAATCATTTATGCAAACAAATTCTGACTCCTCACAAACAACACATCCTCTCCCCCGCCGACAGCCATCGCCTGCACGGCACTAGCTGGCTTCATTTGGTGAAATGCACGTCGCATGTTGCGGCTCTGGCTCCGGTCGGCACATTGAAAGGTTTTCCAGCCCGGCGTGTCTCTTTGCTTGCCCCGGGGCCCCGGGTACCCCTTACAGTCAAACCGTGCTTCAAAGTGCTTGCGTTTTCACATGTTTGCTTTTGTTAATATTGGCACGTAGAAAAAAGGACAAGGCATCCAAATCCGAACACGGTTGACCTGAAGTGTTTTCACCAAGGCCTTGTGAATTTTGAGCGTGTGGATTGTTTGCACAGTTAATCTCACGTAACGATCGCAGTTTCATTTCCCGTTTGTAGTCGTTGCTCTGGATATGTCGTGGATGCGCTTGTGTCATGAGTCGCTGTGGTCGTAATATCCCATTTATTTAGATTTGAGCCCAACTTGGGGAAACTGTTAAACAATGGTTAACGTGAGCCACAAGCATGCAACTCAAAGCAACTATTCTTAGCATCAATGGGGTTTGTGTTTGCTGATTTATGACAAAATCTAATTTTAGCTTTTAATAATCGAATAAAAGCAGACAATGTGTTGTTATGCGTTTTTTGTTTACTGCGAGTTGGAGCACTCCTTGTCCTTTCTGCGCTTCCTAACTGGAAGGCCTTTCAGTCCTGTTGTTTGGGGTTCACTATTCCTCCTGTGCGTCTTTTTTCAATTGGGTTACTCTAAATTAAGTTACATATTACTCCTATGTGGTTATGTGTTGCTTTCTATTGTCGCGTTTCTACATTGTTCTTGTTAGTGAATTGGCTTCCCACATTCACACGCGAGTGGTTGCTCATCGTAGCACAATGTCTGTTTATTCTTCATAGGTGGCTAAATGCATTATTTTGAAGTGCAGCCCCAGAGCTGCAGGAATTGAGTGAGTGTGTGGTTAGTTGGTCATTGCCTCACATTTTCTACTGAGTAAGAAAATACTGTATCGTTTCCATCTACAACTGACACACAGGATTGTTGACATGTGAGCAATGACTTGTGCAGTTGGTGGTATCAGAACGTGTGAAAAGCTTTTCACAGATGTGTGTCGATGTGCTTTATTGTAGTTTGATGTCAATTTCATTAGGTTCATTTTCCTCTGGCTCGGTGATGCTGCTGAAGCTAATTGATATCAAAAGACGGCCAAGAGAGGAAGGAAGCCGCTTGTGGGGGAATATGTTTGGACTTGTTTCTTGGCATGTGACCGTGTGGTCACGTCCTCACCTCGCTCCAGCTTTCATTAGGCTTACATTCTCAACATAGGAGGCTTCGGCTGCTTTTAACGTTCAATGGTATTTGTTGTTGTAGGTCCAACTCAAATCCTTTCCCAGAGAGAATTATAAATTAAATTTGCCGCCGAGGGATTAGAATAGTTGCACTGCATTACAATGGACGGCAATAAGATGAACTAATTTGATGCCAAATAGTCAATCAAAAAGGAATAGTGTGGATTTTTAAAAATGTATGTCCAACCTAAAGGAATTTTGGGGGACTGAACTGTTTGTTCCATGTTAACACGACGCAAATATTGTTTCGTTGCACAGTTAATATTATTTATTTGTCATAAAGTATGTTCTGATTACTAAATGGTTCAACCAATCCTGGTTTTGTTTTATGTATTTATTTGATTTAGCTTATTTTATTGTGGATAGAGCATATATTGGACGCCATAGAAAACACACTGACAAAATGGCACATTGCTCACACCGTATTGGAGTTCAATAAATCAGAGAGGAGCATCTAAAAATAGCTCTCAGAATATAGCTTTAAGAAAGCAGAAATGTTCATGCTTCCAGTACAATCGGCATTTGTTTACAGGGGGCTGGCCCTGTCTGAGCCAGTGCTGTGCTGTGAACACTTACAGTGACTGCCGGAGCCGTCCCTTAACCACTGTATCTAGAAGGTTCTGTTGGCATGGTGACGGCACAGAACTGGAAATGTTGGTGCCTTCTTTAAATTGGACGGGTTGAATTTTGAATCGGTTCACAATCTTCTATTTATATGAAATAATATGTTTTATATTTAGTTTTTTGTTTATTCCACCCCAACCACTAACTGTTGGGCAGGTCACCATATTAGTATTGTTAATGGAAATACACTTCTTTTGTTTTGTGTTTTGGTCAGTTGAACTAGACCCGCACTTTCAGCATTTAAGGTTTCTTAAATGCTCTCCCAACAACCGTCTCTGCTAGGACTACGAAGAGAGCCCAGACCTTCTATGACGGGCAGCCCAGCCATCCCAGGGGTGTGTCCCACATTCCCATGGCTGAGCCCTTCTGCAACCGGACCAGAGACGTGAGCAGCCGCCCGCCGCCCCCCCCCATTGTAGTTAGGCCACGCCCCCCACACGTGTTGTCAAACATTTCTAATGATCAAACCGGCAAACTTCTTCTGAAGTCGGTCCAGGCATCGCAAATAACCTCCGTCTAAATGGCGTTTTGTAAACAAACAGACATTAAAAATAATGACAATATAAAAGTGTGCTGGCGTGAAATGCGTGCCTTTCTGTTGCCTCGATTGTCCGGTACAATTTCAATGGTTCTAGAGTCTAGGACATGGTGACCTGAGCGCTGCAGTGTTTTGTGGAGCTCAATCTAATACAGCAGTCTGCCACCACCACTAGCATGAAAAGGCAGCTACTGTCTTCTCAATCTGACCACAACACCTCCATTTGATGTGGCTTCAACGTTATGTGCAATGAATTTAAAAATCAGAGCAGTTCTGAGAAGCACTCTTGGATCCGAGAAAATCGAGATCTAAAATGTATTCGGTTTCGGTATACATTCATTTTAACATTCACTTGCAGGTTTGATCGATGCTGCACGGTATACAAAAACTGCTGCACAATACTTTCAGTTTCCCCCGTGGTCTTTCTGTGGTCCGCACTGCGGATATTTTCAACAAGGACAACGATGACACCTCAATTAAAATGTTTCAGAAACCGTACCCCAGGGGGATTACCATGCCAGTTATTAGCTGTTTCGTACCCGCTTTCTTACAACCGAGGTTGGGGGGATTTATAATGCATGCATTAACTCCTTTCCTTTAATTCCTTCCTCCGCGGCTCCCTCTGGACCCCCGCCCCCCCCCCCCGTGACGTGGCGCCGGCGTCCCCTGGCCCGTGCAGGTGCTGGTGGAGGTGACCCGGAGCCTGGGCATCAAGTGTCACCCCCGCGGCACCGTGCTGACCATCGAGGGCCCCCGCTTCTCCTCGCGGGCCGAGAGCCTCATGTTCCGGCAGTGGGGCGCGGACGTGATCAACATGTCCACCGTGCCCGAGGTGGTGTTGGCCAAGGAGGCGGGGCTGTGCTATGCCAGCATCGCCATGGCGACCGACTACGACTGCTGGAAGGAGCACGAGGAGGCGGTGAGTGACACGCCGCCGCCGCCGCCCGACTTCCAACAGTCCCGACTTGGTTCAGGGGGGGGGCGGAGCTTGTTCCTGTGGCACACCTCAGTGTGCCAGTCCTAGGAGCACCGGCCAGAAAGACGACATTTTTTCATACCGGGCTGTAACCGGATTGGCAGAGCAAAATTCATTGCATAGTCTGATAACTCAAAAGTCTGGCCTCCATTATCTTCTGTGCTTGCGACATGTAACCTCACCTCAATTGACCGATCAAGTCTAACGTTGAAGAGCTGGAACATTACGTACGTTGTGCGTTGTAAGTTACGTAGGCCGGTTTCTGTCAAGGGATCCGCTCAAGGCGCACGAGTTTGCTGTGGTCGGCCCGGTCGGTTCCGGTTTAATCCACCTCGCCCTCTTCAGTCAACTTCTCTTCAATGTCACCAAACTTGTTCGGTTAGAGCAGCAATATTTTGTATCTTCTGTTTATCTTGCTACTTACCTTAGTGTACACTGAGCTTATATCTACCGGCCTACTCATCTCGTCAATAATTATGATGAATCGATCAGATAATCTTAACATTTTCAATGTGCATTTTATTGATAAAGTTGCACTGACTGACTTTTTCGTAACCATTTCAACAATTTCAGTTCAACCATTGCTTTCTTGGACAAAAATGTTGCATATCACATGACTCGTATTGACGGATTCTAATTTGTATACCCGCTTATCCTGCTCTATCTAATGCCTCATTACTTAAAACAACTGTGCCCTTTGTCTCTTGAATAAGTTGGGAATTGCACTGAGAGAAAATGAAAGCAAAACAAGACATTACGCCAGCCTGTTGTACTGTATGACCGGTCTACATGATGGATGTAGGTCAACTGGTATTACTCGGACTAAGAAACCTCAACTTTCCCGTAAATACTCCTGGAGTTACTTCACTGGCTTTGGAACCCGAAACACTCTGCGAGCGAGCCATTCTACGCCGGCAAGACCCAGGGGGCCTGCAAAGCAGCTGACTTCCCTCCCACCACCGGCCGACACTGGAGGCGGCGCAAGCGGCGTGTCAGACCTCGCGAGCGGGGCGGTCGAGCGGGTATCAGCGCCAGGCTAAAAGCTAACCCACACAGACCAGCACTTCCTTCTATTCTGCTGTCCAACGTTCATTCGCTGGAAAACCAAATGGACTACCTCAGACTAGATTTGTCCACACAAAGAAAGGTGAGAGGCCGCTATCATCATGGCCGACGTGGCTCTCCAACACCGTCCCAGACAGCAGCATTCAGGTGGACCGACTAACATCATACAGGACAGGAGTCATACTCTCAGCGGCAAATCTCGGGGAGGCGCTGTCTGTATTTTCCTCAATAATGATGCCGAAATTGTCTCAAGCCACTGTTCTGAGGATATTGAATGCCAACCATTCTACATGCCAAGAGAATTGACAGCCATGAACATCACAGCTGTGTACATTCCACCCGGTGCGAACACAAAGGACACACTCTCTGCATTGTATCAGTCTGTAAGCTCAGCTCAACGCAG
The DNA here is from genome assembly GCA_027123175.1 of Urophycis cirrata. NCBI lineage: Eukaryota > Metazoa > Chordata > Actinopteri > Gadiformes > Phycidae > Urophycis > Urophycis cirrata. Next base: position 8,982,841 of record JAOPUH010000104.1, on the reverse strand, counting down.
AACTCTAACCCGGACTTGGTCTACATAATCGCTGGCGATTTCAATCAGGCTAAAGTGAAGACAGCACTACCACATTACTACAAACATGTGAACTTTGCGAGTCAGGGGAGGGAACACTCTTGACCAGGTCTACACCAACATCAAACAGGCATTCAGAGCTGCCCCACCTGGGGAACTCCTGCCACCCTCCTACCACCCACACCCGGACCATCTCTCTGTTATGCTAATTCCATTTTACAGACCACTATTGACCAGGAACAAGCCGTCCGTGAAGCAGGTCAGAGCATGGCCAGAGGGAGCTACCTCGGCTCTCAAGGACTGTTTTCACTGCGCTGACTGGACTGTCATCCGGGTGATGCCACAAAGTTGAATGACCAGGATGAGCATGAGGGCCGCTGCATCATGACGACCTAGATCACTTTAACTGCATGGAAAGTCACCGGCTCATTAAATTGAGGCCATCTTACTCATAAAGAATGCCACAGCTTTCAGAAGGGCTCATTGATCACGCTGGCGTGTTTCATGCGTGTGGGAGTGCCTGATTACGGGGATTTTGTCAGATCAATATGCTTTAGAAATGATTCATGTAATACCTACATACATTTTGTTTTGAATTGAACATGCCAAAATTTGCTTTTTAATTTTGCAAGCCCTAAAGGGACATGGTGGGGGGGGGGGGGAATAAAAAACTTACACGTTTCTTGTGAGCACGAGAAAATCTGTTGCGCGCACAAGAAAATATGGAGTCCGGTATGGTTAGAAATATATTCACAGATTCGAACTTCCCGGATCAATCGATGTCGTACTGCCGGCTATGAGACAGCCGAGCACACAGGGACCGTCTACAAAGTGCAATGCACGAAAAGTGATACTACAGAAATGCTCAATAACTTCACTCTTATTCAGTGTAGTGTCACCAACATCACTACACACATCAATTGTCTCCTGTTAGTTATACTACAACTCTTAGATTAGTAAAAAAAAAAAAAAAAAAAATCTTAATTTTGGGTCATTATCATTGGGGAAAATATTCAATACATTCAGTCTTATTCAGTGTAGTGTCCCCAAAATCACTTCACATTGTTGAAGGGTCTGATGGATGACAGATAGGAAACAACACAATGTACTAATGCATAACTGATTTGCTATGGGGTTGCACGGATTACAATATATAAGTGCTTAAGTGTGCTGTACTGTACAGGAATAAAAGACTTTGATGCTTATATTTTTTGTTTTTGATGGCCTCCCCCTTTTTGTTACTGTTTAATTTGTGAGGTGATCTTTGTATTTGTTTGTCTTACCTGTTTCTGATGCTGTACTGCATACAGGGAAGTGCAAAACTATGACACTTGCTTTGATGGGGATGTGATGCTTCTTTAGTTTGTCACATAGCCATCCCCTCTGATACTGTCTGTCTGGTCTGTTGGACTCTTTTGTATTTGTTTGTATATCAGAAAGCTCAATAAAGATATTGACCACAAAATCACTTCACACATCAATGGTCTCCTGTTGATCATACTACAACTCAGTTTGGACAAATGTGCTTTTGCATAATTTCAGGAATTTTGTATTGGGAACTAAACTGTGTGAAGTGATTTTGGTGACACTACACTGAATACGAGTTAAGTTATTGAATATAGTTCCCAATACAAAATTCCTGAATTTCAGTATCAGAGGGGATGGGGAGGGGAGGGGGATGGCTATGTGACAAACTAAAGAAGCATCACATCCCCATCAAAGAAAGTGTCATAGTTTTGCACTTCCCTGTATGCAGTACAGCATCAGAAACAGGTAAGACAAACAAATACAAAGATCACCTCACAAATTAAACAGTAACAAAAAGGGGGAGGCCATCAAAAACAAAACACTGAATAAGAGTGAAGTTATTGAGTATTTCTGTAGCATCACTTTTCATGCGTTGCACTTTGTAGACGGTCCCTGTGTGCTCGTCTCTCATAGCCGGCGGTACATCATTGATTGATCCGGGAAGTTCGAATCTGTGAATATATTTCTAACCATACCGAACTCCATACTTTCTCGTGCGCATGACATATTGTCTCGTCCTCACAAGAAACGTTTAAGTTTTTTATTTTCCCCCATGTCCCTTTAGGGGTTCCGTAATAATAAGATAAGCTTCTTTTTTTTCTTTTACTCACTGTAAAATAGTCAAATTTAAAATCTTATCCTATAGCAATATAACAACTATATATCAATCATTCCTTCCTGTTGCCATCAGACTTTACAACACTTCACTCCAATGGAAATGCACCTTTTATTTTGATACATTTTAATTATATATACACTGTATATTGTTGTTTTTACTGTTTTTATATTGTATTTGTACTGCGGCTGCTGCTACGACAACCTAATTTCTCCTCGGGGATAAATAAAGTTATTTTATTCTATAGCAAAAAAATCGAAAACATAACTCATGATTGTAAATGCTTTGTGGAATCGCTTTGAGTGCGTTGTGTCCTCATTTGTCCTCTCACACACACACACACACACACACACACACACACACACACACACACACCCTCTGCGAGCACACTCACACATACAAACACTGTCACACTACCCCAGCGAGAATATTTTTAATGGCTTCCAAGTAGCCAGCCTTCTCTCTCTCTCTCTCACTCTCTCACTCACACACACACACACACACACACACACATTGCCGCCCCGCCCTGAGAAAAAGCACCGGTGTGTGTGATTGCGTATTTTTGTTTGTCGATACTCAGTTCCAGTTCCACAGTTCCGGCAGCTGACCTCGTCCCCCTCCTGTTGCAAAAAGCTCACCACATCCTTCCTCCATCACCACCACCACCACCCGCCGCCCACCCACCACTGCCCCCACAGACACTCTCTCCTCCTGCCTCCTTCCGAACTACGTCCTGTCCTTCCGCCCCCGACCTCCGCTAGAAGCCGGCCTGGCTGCCAGATTCTGGCTAAGGCTTCTCTATAGGAGGCTGAGTCACAGTGAGTCACCGTGCACACCAGCCACGCTCAGCCCCGGCCACCGGATCACTGTTGATATCATAGTTATTCCCCAACAAAAAACCCACTCACTGGATCCTTGTAGACTGGTTTCCTGAGATTCCGTTCAAAGAGTATGAAGCGGATCTTTGTCGAGGTGTGTGTGTGTGTGTGTGTGTGTGTGTGAGAATGTGAGAGAGCGATGCACGTAGTATAGATTGGCCATCGGGAAATTTGGGAATTCCAGAGCGCCCTGGAATTGAGCTGTAGCCACACTGTAGTAACGTTTTGAAAGCGTATTATTTAAGGTCGACGCCGTGTGGCTTTCTGTCATGTCTGCTGGGGGTTCTGGGATACAGATTCTACACTGTGGGCTGTGCACACATGGCATGACTAAAGTCTGATCCGAGTTGTCATGCAGCCATTAAGTTATTTGACCAAGGATTTTCATCTGTAACGCGAATACTGTCACACCGCGAAGCTTCGAGGTGTGTGTGTTCTGTGTGTAATGTGTATTTTTGACTTTTTGACTTTCTCGGGTTGACTGAAAGCACAGAGAGTCTAGTTTGGTCCTCCCCCACCCCCACTGATAATGTCACTGACTCTTTACACTCTTTGCACCTCTTGCACTCAATCCCTCCACCGCCCTGAAATGTTATTTTACTGTAGGCATTACAATAATGCAGAATTTTTATATTTTGTATAACTCTTAACAATTGTTATTTATCTTTTTTTCAAAAAATAAATAAATATGGCAATTATACTGTTTCTGATTTCTGTTTCTGATGCAGTACTGCACTCTATAACACTGTTAAACACTTTAAAACACCAGCTACCTCAAATGTACTTTTTAAACCATACCAGGCCCACCATCGTGTTGATTGTTGTTTGTTGATTGTTTACTGTTTACTGCACAAATTCCTGGTAGGTGCAAACCTACTTGGTAATAAACATCTTTCTGTTTTCGTGACTGGTCCCCTGAGGGTAAGGTATCTGGAAGGTGTGGTACAAGAATCAATATTTACGCTACAGTAAACCAGCTGTTTAAGACCTTAGGCTGTTTCCGCGTCCCCAAATGGTTTATAATATTTATCATACATTTATAATAATTTACTCGTTTCCAACGTTTGACCTGAGCCATTTGCCATTCAGGTTTCTTTATGAATACAAAAGTAACATTTTGTATGTTATTAACATACAATTGACTGTTCTATTTTGTGGGGGGGGTTCACAAAAGTATAAATCAGATAGAACATACATTGATCATTATCTGACCATGTCGTATTCTCTTACTGGCACAGGTGTCTGTTGACAAGGTACTGAAGACCATGAAGGAAAATGCTAACAAAGCAAGCAGCATCCTGCTCACCGTCATTCCCCAGATCTGCCAAATGGACTGGTCTCAGACCATAAAATCCCTGAAAGTAAGTCTCTATCACTCCATTCCTTTCATTTTGCCGAACGCTTCTGTTCCATTCGCTCTATATGATTTGGCAGAGGATCAAGCTTTTATCCAACCGATTTACAAGAGAGGCTAAGTTTTCAAAATGCGTGAATCCACAGTAGCTGCATTAATCAGAAATGTGTGTATGTGTAAACAATGTGTGTGACAGCTTCTTTAACATCGTGAATTTGACAAGAACTAAAAAACAGAAGTTCCAAACAAGCAATATCAACTATGAAGACGGGCCATTAAACACATACAATGTATGGTGTTTGAAATCAAAATCACTTGAGTTAATTTACATTAAAGCTTGACATTTCCTGCTGTGTGTGTAGCCTGATGTTTTTGAAAATAAGATAAGATAAGATATTCCTTTATTAATCCCCCTTAGGAGAAATTCACATTGACCAGCAGTACAAGGGGATAGAGGAGTGCGATAAAAAAACCTGACTATAGACAATAAACAATAGATTTACCAAATGCTGAAAATACTCATCCTTTATGAAGTCATGTGGTAGTAATTTTGAGACCAATGTGTTAATTCTATGATTAAAATATATGTATTTTTTTATATAAAGATATTTTTTTAAAACATACAATAAATTATTCTGGCTGGAGTATCTTTCCTTTAATTGTATGTTTTTTTTATTTGCTGCTAGTTGGCCCCTGTTTCCATGAATAGATGTATTTATTTATGGCATAGTTCATAAATTACCTAATTTACTGTATGTCATTTTTGATTGGAAGAATTTTTTTTTGAGCCATTGCAGAATTTTTTTTTTGAGTCATTGCCGTAAATGTAATAATGACGAAGTGAAAGTGAAGAAAATACAATTCTAATAAATAATCACAAAGCAATAATGCATTTCATTGTATTCTTCTTCGTATTCCAGGCAATGACTCAGTCCTCTGTGATGGTACCCAAGCACTGAGCGACGCGACCTCTGCTGCCCTCGCACGCTCGCTCGCTGGCTCGCACACACACACACACATGCACACAGACTCCCCACACCATGTTGTCACCACCACCAGAGCCAGCTCGGATCACCCAGT